>OZJO01029480.1:0-11496 GCA_900406225.1 Acrobeloides nanus | reverse complement strand
TAGTTTGGGCGATCAAAACAATCAACGAGATCCATTTCAAGTTATTAGTTTGGCTACTTGGGGAGACTGCCATATTATTGGAGTATCCACAAGTTTGAGTTAGCCTATTAAAAGTTTATTGTGATTCAAGGCTCGTTTACAATAGATAAAGAGATGATGTGGCGCAAGACAGACACAATATCACCTCTTATGTCCAATGGTGTACCAGAGGGGCGGGCTAGTAATGGGTCGAAATCGAACGAAATTGGTTCTCAAAATTTTTTCTTTAGCTTTTTATGAAAAATGTCAAAAACAAAAATAACACAGAAATTGCGTTCTACAACTTTTATTTTGACCATTTTTTATGAAAATACGTAGAAAAACAGTTACGAGACAAATTCGATCCCGCTAGCACATGTGTTTGTTTCGGACAAAATGTGAAGCCCGATGAAATTTTCACCGAAACTTCGTACTAAGGAGTTTTTTTATGTGAAAAACACGAATCTGACGTTATTTTCATGTGAAAACCTTGTTTTAAGGTTGAAAATGAACATTCATATACTATAGGGAGTATAAAAAAACCGGAATGATGGGCGATTTTTTCATTTTTTTCGACCCGAAAATTTTTTTCAAAAATGAGCCTATTATGGCTAATTTTATGCGGGGAATCGATTGCGCGCATTCCCGACGCCTGAAAATGCTTCTCTGAAAGTTTAATTTCTAAGCTTTAAAAAAATTAAATTTCGAGAGATAATTTTTAGTCGAAAATGCCTCTAAAATAGCCTAAAATTCGGAAATAGCCTAAACATTTTTTAATTTTTCTTAGTAAAAATTGAAATCTTTTATTTTATTGAATATTTCTAAAAACCTCACATTGTCGGAGTATTTTGCAAAAAACCGCATAAGAAAATATTTTTTCTATCAAAAGATATCGCAGTTTTAAATCGGTGTAAATCACTGAAACACCTTGTACTTATAACTTATATAACACTCTATACCCCTAACTTTAATCCTCTATAACTTTAGTTATTTAAAGTGTTTGTCAACAAATTTCTTTTTTTAAAAGATAGAGCAGACGTTGGAGAAAAAGTTACGTATGGGCATAAAAAAATTCGTTAAAATGCAATTTTTATGGCGTTTTTTGTGATTTTTAGGGGTATTTTTTGACGAAAAACGCTATAAAAATTGTATTTTAACGAATTTTTCTACGCCCATACGTAACTTTTTTCTCCAATGCCTGCTCTATCTTTTAAAAAAGGGTTGTGACAAAACACTTTAAATAACCAAAGTTATAGAAAAGCTTCAGACTTTGTGCGCTATACTTATATAGTGAAACACACGTGATTGTATGAAGTTATTGATACCCATGGTGAAGTCATGGGCGTCACACCAAATATAAAAAGGTTGCTTTAATGTTGAGCTTGCTAGCAAAAAAATTTAATGTCAAAATCATTTTATAAAAAAAAGTAATAGCACTTGTAAAGTTTCGAATCAACGTTAGGGGTTTACAATGAGTATAATAATGGGTAGCGGGAACTCCTTGGCCAAAGTCCTATATGCCATTTTATAGATCTGGTGCCCCTTCATATGCCCCTATTTTGAATTAAAATGAATCTTTGAAATAAAAAAGATAGAGCATTTTTTGTGAAAATTTTTTATATCGATATTTTTTGCTATTTTTTCGAAAAAACTCAATTTCTTCAAATCCACAACTAATCCAATGAAACCCAAGCACAGAAAACGCTCGTGGGGTGTTCCTCTTCTTACTAGTAGCAAAAAACCGCTTCCAAAATGCTCATTTGGTTAAAAACTTAGCCATTTTCTTTAAAAAACCCGTTTTTCACGATTTAATGAACTCCCATAAAGTCATGTTTTTGAATTCGATAGACCAAAAATAACGTCAGATTCGTGTTTTTCGCATAAAAAAACCCCTATATACGGTGTTTCCATGCAAAAAATCCACAAAAATAGCATGGCTTCACATTTTGTCCCAGAGGCAAACACATGTGTCGAGGACTTTTGCCCTCCCCTTTGTAGCTAAAAGTTCGACTTTTCCAGCAAAAATGGAAGAATTTCTGGGAGAAATAGCAGAACTTTTCGTAATGAAAGAGAAGGCGAAATATTTTCCGGCGATGAAACAAGTTTGTCAAAAAGATGAGGAGATAACGGTAAAAGTTCTACTCGTTGAATTTTAAAAGCGCGCTTTTTAGACAACACGAAGATCATCGAAACAGTCTCGAATTTTCTGATTTATAGAGAAATCATGTTCTTTTTGATGAACTAATGGAGTTGAATTGAACGTTTATATTTTGCGTATTGTCAAAAATTGTGTGGTTTTTTAACATGATTGATTTGTTTACTTGTTTATTACGTTAACGCTCTGAATAAAATATGTAAAATTTACGGTTCTATTTATTGTGAATGTTGAGTTTTTGGTGGTTTAATAGTTTTTTATTGAATGTCAAAATTCCGGATTTTGGCATTTTTTCATTAATTTTGGTCGATTTTCATCGAAAAATCCTATAAAGAAAATACATAGGTATGTGTAAAATGGCAAAAACTCGTCAAATTACTCAAAAACATTTTAGAGCAAAGGCAAAAACAACCTGCTTTGACCGAATTCGAGTCAGTACCGTATTAGGTGTATACTTCAAATGGTACATTTCCCAAGCAGAAGATGCGACAAAAAATCCTATTATAGAGTGCATTAGATTCATCATTGGGCATTAGAAACCGTGATTTCGCGATGGCGCTAGGACAATTGCAATTATCATCGAAAATTGCTCGATTTATTGATACGAAGTTGATCATCATGCCAGGACATTTGCACACTTATGCCAGATTTTTACCATCTTATGTCAGGACTTATGTCATCTTATGTAAGGACTTTTGCACCCCCTGTATTAGACGAAAAACATGCTTCAGACTTCCAGCAAACACTTCAGATCCGACGAATAAAAAATTTTTAAAGAAAATTTTAATGAATTTGTTTCGATGTGCTAACTCTGAAAATAGGTTTTGGAAAACAATAAAAAACGATTGATATGAGCGGGAAAGATTAATCTTATCGTGAATGATCATCACATATCGTCGCATAGAATTTGGTCGATATAAAACGCTACAATAGCATGCTCTTGCAAAAATAGGCTTTTCGTCTCAATAACTACATGATTTTTAAAAGGCGCGTCACGGGACTCGGCTGTCGACGAATTGACTGACTTGAAGCGAATTTGCTGATCAATAATATAACATTTCACGCCGACGAATGACAATGTGAGCGAGTGAGTGCGTGCGAGTGATGCATGCATTGTTCAATCAGCTGATGAAATTTATTTCTTTATACTATAGGAAAGAAATAGTTCTCGAACACAGTGGCGTACCCAGGATTTTTTCCAAGAAATTATTTTTTGCAATTTAGCTTGGAAAATGGTATAGTGCCAAAGACTTTTTTGACTCAGGATAAAAAGCTGAGAAAAAAGTCTTTTACATCAAAAAATTTTTCTTAAGGCTGAGATCTGAAGAAAAATCGTCCCGTTCTTGTTTTCCCGTTTTTGTGCCCCGTTATTGTTCTCCCCATTCTTGTTCATTCCATTATTGTGTATGTCGGAAAAATCTGAAACAATTTTTTCTGAATAGAATACCTATGGTTTATGTTTAATTTTTGCAAAATTAAAAATTTTTGACTTTACCCTAATTTTTTCGAGCCATTCTAAAAAAACGTACCCCCTGTGCCCCCAAATTCTCAAAAATTTTTAAAAACTTGGGGTAAATTTGCACAGAAAATATCAATACTATACTTTTGTCGAGCGAAAAAATTTTTATGTAAAAATATTTTGACTTCAAACTTTTCTTATGAAACACACGTGGGCCTGTTATCGAAGGTCGACTATTATTTTACAGTTTATTTTTTTCAGTTTAGAAAAGACCATTTTGATCATTTTTAAAACTGTTTTTAGAATCCATTAACCACTATTTTATATTCATCATGTCCGTCTGTAATGGTGCCGCAAAAAAAGCCAAGAAAAACTCCGTCATATCGAAAGTAGCCGTTCACCCCATGCAGCATTCGAATTCCCAAGCATCTATTCCCGATGTAGCTAATTCAACTCCAAGAGCCGGATATGTTGCTCGTGGTCAGTTGATATCACCACAGCCAATTCAGTATGCTTTTAAACGTTTCGGTCACTTTTTAGGTCATGTGATGTTTCGAAATTTGATATTTCGAAACTTTTTTAGATACAGTCAAACCTCTATTAAAACCCAAAAAACTCGTTCAGATTTGGAGTTTCCTTGGCCAATTCTTCAAGAAAACGTGGTTAACCCATCGAAAATGCCAACAAAATGACTGAGATATAAAAAAATCGAGATTTTTTATGTAAAAATTTTTAAAGTCAATTTTCAGGCATAGAAAAAATTTTTAATGAAGCAAAAATAGGAAAACATTCTACGAGGTTGAATTTAGGAGGTCTGATAAAAAAATTTTTAATTTTTCAACATTTTACCCTTCGGGGATCGAACCTGAGGGCCCAATGTTGTTTAACTTGCCAGATCGGACGTCTGGCAATCAACGACCAACCGTAAATTTTTCATTAAGTTTCGAAACATCAACGCGGTTTCGAAATGTTAAGTTTCGAAACATCACATGACTACTTTTTATTATGCCTGCTTATCATAGTTGGGAGGGAGTTTATATGAATTCTAATTTTTGCAAAGTTTTTGCTCATTCTAGAGAACCAACAATTGTAACTCCATTAGCTGAGCTCGTTCATGAAGTAATACCTCAAGGATCTTCTTTAAATAAAGATGTTGAGCCTATACAATGGGTTAAGATCCAATCTTGTTCATATGGTAAGTATGGTACCGTAGGGGGAGGGCATTCCGAATAAATGCCTAAAAAATTTTACCTGACCCTGATTCAGGCAATTTTCGCTTCAACACAGCGTATTTTTTCCTGATTCAGTGCGAGAGAAGGTATGTTGTATTTTTGTTTAAAAATCATTTACCTGGAATAATTTCATATGAGGAATTGATTGGACGCATTTTTGAAGCATGAAAAATTTTCCTGACTTTGAATTATGCGATTTTCGCTTCTATATACTTATGCCCTCCCTGAATCAGGGAGCTTTATCTATGAATGGAGGATATTACCTCTAATATCAATTACGGTGTTATACAATCGTGATGACTTATACTCTCATACATTCTTTTTTTGTTAATCTTAATGGATTTGTTTTTTATTTCACTAGATACTTTTTAGACAACAAATCTTGTACAAACTCATTTGTTATACTTATGGGGTTAGCTAGAGGTTATCAGATCTGGTTGACAAGGGTAAGAAATTATATAAATACTATGTAAATTTATCATATAATAGGAGAACGGTGTAATCGAAGAAGTCATCTCTGAACGGAAAGGACCTTTAAAAGTTGGACATTTGTTACCACGCTTGAATAGTGATTCGAAGGACGAGTAAATTCTTCGATAGAATTATCGTGGAACTAAACTAACGTTTTTAGATTTCATGACAAGCGTCCTCTTCTAGCTCTAGTCGATGGGAATCCTCTCACGTCGGACAATAAATTCTCTTCAGTCTCGTTTCTTTCTTTGAAGGCGGGGAACACTGTACATACGCTTGATGTTGACGATCCCATATTTGAATTAGGAAGTTCGAACACGTATATATGCACTGACTAATTAAAATATAGCGTAGCAAATATTTTAGATGTTTTCTTGTATTAACGTCTGAATCTATCGTAATTTGTGATCAGTACAGTTTAACCAAACGCCATTGTATTAGTGTGCCTCCACCGAGCGATACGTTGAGTTTTCCTAGCTTTGCACTTTCTGATAATCTTCTTGCCTATTTGGATAACGAGGTAGGTTGAATCAAGACCATATACGTACAGGGTACGGAAAAAGTTTGGGTGCGTTAATATTAACCGAAAAACATTTATCGTAGTTTAAAAAAATTCTATGAACCATCACCAATCGTTTCAATATACAATTCACCTTGCAACAAGAAATGCTGCTTGAATCAATCGAATGTGTTTATTGAAACGATTAACGAGCATTGTAAAAGTTGATAGGTTGACTAAATTTCGATTCAAGCTGGATCTATCGATTTCCGATCAAATATATTCGTTTATGCCGTTATTTTCGATCAATATTAACGCGCCCGAACTTTTTCTCTCCCCCTGTATATATGACAAGAACTTTTAGCTGCACAAGGGGTTCCAAAGTTGCGGCGGATTGCTGCTAGATGAAGATACCTCTTATAGTGGACAAATTATGAACGCAGCCAAATCTTTCTCCAAGACTGTTAGCACATTAAGTGAAACAGTTGTTTCGTCTTTCAGTTCCTCTTCCCAACTAAAAAATTCGACCTCTCTCAAAGATTCGGGTATTGTAACTATTGTCAATGTGAACGGTTTTCTTAATGGCAATATTAAAGTAGGCTTTTTGATATTTTTTTTCCCCATCAACAAGTATATGATTTTAGAATAATGATAATATTCTGGCACATTTTGTTGCGCACGAAGAGCCCATTGGCTTTCTCGCGTTTGGGACAGGTGGCCAACTTCTTCTAACGTGTAGCCAATCTTCAAAATCGTTTCACCTATATGCCTTACACTTTCATTCGGGAATATCATCATTGGGAACTGTGCAACACTTGTACACCTTACATCGAGGAAATTCTGCTGCCAAGGTGATTATTTTCCATAAATGGCTATTTTAATTTTGTGCACTCGAAAAACTCCCTATGACTTAGATCGAAAATAGTACTTTTTGGGACCTCAAAAATGAGAAAAATTGCTCTATCTTTTGGGTACCAACTTTTCGGGCCCTGATCCTATTACTGCAGTGTTCATCTTTTTCGTTGTAGCCTTAAAAATAATCTCGTTCAGGTTATCGACTGTGCATTTTCATTTGACAATCGTTGGTTGTCTGTGGCGACTAATCATGGAACCACTCATGTTTTTGCCATCAACCCTTATGGCGGTCCAGCGACTCTGAGAACCCATGGTGGAAAATTCGCTAATAAAGAGAGTCGTTTCGAAAGAACTGCTGGCTTAACTTCTCATGACATTCCTCGGTCTTCTCCAAAGCTCCAGAATGCCTCTTTTCCTATCACTTTCAAGTCAGTTGTCTCATAATTTAAGCTCACTGTTTTTCTACTTTTAGAGAACATCCAGCATTAAATAACTCGGTTTTAAGTCGAACCTCTGTAAATCCGTGGCTTAGGGTGCCAATTTCACCACTAGCTTTATATTCAGTTGCTCAAATTAAGCAACGCCCTTTCTCTGCCGAACGAGTGACTGCATGGGCTTCTGATAATGCACCTGTCACTTTGTCCACCTCGAATCGAAGCTCAATGCGCTTTAATGGAAATGCTTGGCTGCTAGAATCGAATCGACGTCAAGCAGTTGCGTTTGTCAACATCTGCACCATGTCTACATCTTCTGACAGCGAAATTCTTTTTTCTCTCTCCGCGGACGGCGTGCTAACAACCTATGAGATTGCTGCAAAACGGGAGCGTCACAACTCAGCTAGCAGTAACTCATCGTCATTGAATAATATTTCTGAAATTCTTTCATCATCACCCAAGAATATCTCTGTCTTGCCTGTTAATACGAACACCAATAAAGCATCTTCTGAAATGCCTGTACGAGCTAAAGTTAGTGCCGTTTCTCAATGGAGCTTACAAAGGTAAAATTTAATGAAAGAGTTGACTTAGATTGTAGCCACTAATTTATTGGTCAATATATGGTCCAACAATCGAATTTTGATTTTAAAAAAATCGAAAGTTAGCCATAAATCGAATTTTGGTCCGAAGATAAGACCAATAATTTAGTAGTCACGACCTACTTGACAAACTAACATATAAAACTTAGACCTCGAGGCTCGTCAGGTATAGAACCTCCACTAGATCAACATTGTCCATTGGTGCTGGAAAATTTCAAGTCGAATGAAAAGTCTAAAGAAAGCAAGTCTGATAATTGGATACGACACATTGAAGGAACTTGTTACTCTGGGCCGCACCGTAGAATTTGGATGGGTCCACAATTTAGTTTCGGCGTCTACACACCAACAAGCCATTCAAGTGCTCAGTTGGTAAGCTTTTCTTTCGCAGCATTGATTTAGATTTTTTTCTCAACATTGGGAGCTAGTTCACTAATTGTGTCCTACTTATCATGGTCGAAAAGTCAAAAATTTTTCTTTAAAATCAACTAAAAAATCTCTAGGGCTTTTTTAAGTCGAGAAACACGTTGATGATGTTATTTTTCGTGAAAAACTAGACAAAATGCGGTAAAACTTTTAAAATCTTGATAACCCATCATTTCCCGTTATCAAGAAAGCGACGCTCCGGGGATATTTTAGGCATTTTTTCTAAGTTTTATAACATCATTAACGTATTCTTCGACTAAAAACCCCTACATAAAGTTTTTCAGTTGATTTTAAAGAAAAAAATTTTTGACTTTTTGATCATGATAAGTGGGACACACATAGTGAACTAGCTCCCAACATTGATTTAGTTCAATCCAAATGACACTCATGGCACGATAGCCAGTCTACAAAAATGCTGCCCGGTGCTCATCGACAAGAATTCTTCGTTCAGTTCACTTAAATGCGACACCTCGTTTGACTGCCCTTCTAGAATCGTTTGCGGGTCATGGTCATCAGAAAGCGATTTCAAGTCCACTTTCGATGACGGTACTATGTTTGAAGTGAAAGAAAGGCTTGAAGATGCCATGCGTGAAACTACTTCTCGGGTAGGACAATTTCTTGTTTAATTATTTGAGATATAATTTTATTTTAGGAGATCACAGGACGTCTCTCAGGAACGAATCGTGATTCCGGAAATGATCAAGATCTTTTGAATATCTCAGGAATGGATCTGTGATCAGTGACGTAACTAGGGTTTCGAAAATCTGCATTTAAAATTTTTTGTTTGAAACATACATATTCGGATAGCCTGAGTTTGAGCTCAATTTTTTGACCTCACCCCTTGCCTGTAGGGTCAAAAAATACTAAAAGTGACAAATTCAATTTTCCGAAAAACCAAAAAATTTTCGTGCGCTAATTTTGCGCGCAAAAGATTCCTCAGAAAATTTGGTATGGGGCAGAAACATCGCGAATCTCACAAGTGTGTAGTTTTCTCGGAAAATAGCCTCAACGTTTAGGCTAAGTTCAAAAAAGCGAAAAATTTTCTGAGGAATCTTTTGTACGCGAAAATTTTTTGGTTTTTCGGAAAATTGAATTTGTCACTTTTAGTATTTTTGGACCCTACAGGCAAGGGGTGAGGTCAAAAAATTTTTCGACAACAAATTGAGCTCAAACTCAGGCTATTCGAATATGTATGTTTCAAATAAAAACATTTTAAATGGAGATTTTCGAAATCCTAGTTATGTCACTGTCTGTGATTGTATATTTCAATTATTTTTTGTAAAAAGTATATTCGTGCTGGTCACACCTAGGATAGCATGTATTACAAAATTGGTTTTTAAGAAAACAAGTAAAAAAATCGAAGGGTCGAAAAAGAAGGCTCTCCCTATTTTGATCGAAATCATGATAATTATCATTTCGACATATTTTGGAGGCTGAAATTGATCTTTTGATTTACACTTTTCAGCAAAAACATCGAGTTTCGGTAAATTTTGGTGTACAATTTCGTAAAACAATAACTTTGTATGGCGTTTTAAAAGGGCTTTTCGAAACACTGGGGAGGGCTCCACAAAAGAGGGCCTTCACTAATTCGTCTCGACGGCGTCGAGACTGCACTAATTACAAGTTGGGGACCACTAATTGCAATTACTGCATTTACTCGTCGATACGCAAAATTTAAGCGAGAATAACTTTTCAGGGTCAACGAATTTTCGAATGTGGTCTTTTGCAATTTTATTCATCTTTTATTGAACAATAATTTGGATGAAGTCACATTCGAAAATTCGTTGATTCTGAAAAATAAAATCGTCTCGACGCCGAGAGAGTGCAATTGGTGCTTCCATTTGAATTAATGGAGGCCGAGAGAGATCCATTTCGAAAGTTTCCGTCCGAATTTGCATTTCGAAAAGTCCGTTTCGAAACGCCCTATAACTATCCATATTTTAAGTCTTTAAATAAATATGAGGCCTTTAAATTAAACATACAGGAGAGGAAAAAGTTCTGACATAAGTGGCAAAAGTCCTAACCAAACTATATTTCATTTGGGTAAGGCACTTTTTTCTTACCCACTCGCGAATAAGACACCTTTTCCTTGCCTACTCGCCTCAATTGAAACATATATAGTTTGGTTTACCTCTTAGGTCAAAACTTTTGCCCCTCTATGTCAATATGTCGACCCCTTGTGTCAGAACTTTTGCCTCTCCCTGGATAATAAAAATTATGAAAATACACTTTTCTAACTAATATACATTGATGGCAAATCAAAATGATGTCTTTAATTTCAATATTTGATGAAGTGGTGGAGGTAGGGATGGCCAACGCGAGACTAAAAACGATCCATGGATTTCTTATGGGGTGTACATAACCATTTTTGGATCTCAATTTAGGATTGTAGATATACTCCGTGTCCTGTTGTGCTGTAAAAAAGTTGGCATAGACAAGAACAGAGTGGAACGATCGTTTAAACATAAAAGGGATGACAAGAACGGGACGACAATTGTGCTTGTAATTCCCTTATCGTCCCGTTATTGTGTATGCCAAAAAGTTGTTCCTCCACAGTGAGTGGATAAGGGCGGCCACTAATTCGTTCTGACAATTTCAGAACGTTTTTATAATACAGCGGGAAACGGAGTATAAATGTTAGGAGATTTAAGAGACGCTTTCTTGACAACCCGAAGGTCCCAGGGACTAGTGTTAAACCGTTCTAGGGAGCTCCAATTTGAATTAATTTATCGAGTTTTTAAATTTATAATAGTCATTTCGAGTCAGAATCCGGGCGACAAACATTTCTAGCGTTTTTGAAAAAATCTTGTGAGAAAAATTGTTTGACCACTCCTAGTCCTAGGTGTAAAAATGGCCAAAAATTGAAATTTCTCAGATTTTTTCGAAACCACGCTAGAAATTCTCGGTGATGAAATACATCTGCCAGATAGAAATTTTGGCCGAAAAAATTATCTAGAGTGTTTTGGAGAGGTTAGAAAATTCAAAAAATCAACATAAAATCGGGTTTTTGAGCTATAAGGTTTTGAATTTTTATCGTTCAGATTTTGGCTCGAAATGGCTATTAAAAACTTCCCTATTTGTTAATCTCGATAAATAAAATCAATTTGGAGCATCATTAAAACTTTTTAGCCCTCGAAACTTTTAAGTCAATCTTGAAAAATTGCCTTGGTCCCCCCTCCCTGATGTTTTTGCCCACAAATTTGAAAAAAATTTTAAAAATAAGGGGGTACCGTTATGATTTTACAAAATTTTTGGATGGGAATCACCCCCGAAATTATGCTCTTCCTACGGACCTGCCATAGGTGGGAACTCCCCCCCCCCCTCCACTTATTGTTGGTCATTATCATTGGA
>OZJO01029479.1:0-34131 GCA_900406225.1 Acrobeloides nanus | reverse complement strand
GCTTGTACACAAATTCAAATTTCAAACGCAATTATCTCGAAAACTATAACGATTCAGAACATGCCGTAAAAACAAAAAATGCTCCATTTTTCATGATCTTTCCGAATATATCATTTTTATATGGTTGTGAATTACTGGACTGGTCGTTTAATTTTGAAATTTTTTAGCATTTATAAAAATGTCATTGTTACCTATTGCGTCATCTAGCACATTTTCTAAGTGAATTGTTACATAATTATCTTGATCCGCCCTACCTAAAAGTAAAGATTGTGCCAAAAAGTTGTTTTTTGCTATTTTTAGCAATTTTTCAAAAAATTATACTTTTTTAATTTTAACTGAAATGACCTTAGATGGTTTTCTATGTGATAAATCGATTTCGCACATTTAAAAATCTTGAACTCGCCCCCACCCCCTCAAAAAAATTTTGGATTGGTATTGTAACATGTGTTGTCATCCTCTCAATTAAAATTTTAGATCAAACTTTGTTCGTGATAAAAACCAATTGTATGCATTAGCTCATGAATAATGGCTCCAACACCTTCAGATCCACGAATACATGCTTCCGGTAAGCTAAGTACTTGCTTGCCTCCTAAAATAAATTATAAGTAATATCGGACGCGTAGCGAGTGAGGGGAGGGAGTCAATTGACCGCCCCCGAAATCCAAAAAAATATTCATATGAATTACCCTTTCTACCAACTTCAGAACTACAGAATCTATCTGCCGTTATATCAACATAATTAATATGTGAGCTAGTCTTTGGAATAAACCTTATACATGTTCTTAAATGGAACTCCCTCATAGCACGTTCGATTTTATAAATACTAAAATATAAATTAAATTAGTTAAAAATAAATTTACGATTTTTGATTAATTTTACTATATTGAACTGGAAACAAATTCTCCAATTTTTGGCCATTTTTGAAGCGGATTTCGAACAGCATTTCTTGAACCCCCACTAGGTGCTTTGACATCACCGAGAAATTCTTTTATGGTGGTCGAAGAAATCCCATTTGTTGCTAAAATCATTTAGAAAATTAAAGGGACAAGTCATGATGGCGACATCTATTGTTTAAGCCCATTTTTTAATTTTATTTTAAGTTTATTTAAGCCCACCCAGTATACCTATGTCTCCTTCAAAAAAGCCTCTATTGTACAAGGCATTTCTGCTTGTTTGACCACTTTCTTCATCATCGGGCCATTTGAAATTAACTTCAAATACATCTCGGCGATTTCTTGTCGACGAAAAAGATAATGGAATTTCAGTTTCTGGTATTGTTTTATCGTAAAACTAAATTATAATATGAAGATAAAAGTTAAAAAGAAACTAACAAGGAACCCTCACAGAATGAGAATTTTCAAATTCAAGATTTTTTCTTAAATTTTATGCCAAACGACTCCTTATGACACAAAATAAAAACCCCAAGTCACCAAAGCTCTAGCATTAATAGAATACGGTAAAAATTTAAAAATTTTTTTTGTCTTGAGCCGGAATCGAAACTACAACGCGCAAAAAACAAGAGACTAATGGAGCGAGCACTCTATCCACTCCACTATCGATTAAAACGTATTCAAAATGTTTAAGCATGTTTATATGGACGAATATATTCAAAAATAGACGCCTTTAAAAAATTGTAAGACAAATTTTTAACTGAAAAAATTACTTCTTTTACTAAAGCTTTATTAGCAAAAGTTAAATATGTAAAATAGTTAAAAAATAGTGTCAAAATAAATAAAAATGTTGTTTTCTTCTTCATTTTGATACAAAAAATCTAAAAAATTCATTTGATAAAAGAATTTTTGTTAAAAGACCAGTCGAGTCAGTTACAACTATATGAAAAAATGATATATTCGGAAAGATCATGAAAAATGGAGCATTTTTTGTTTTTACGCCACATTCTGAATCGTTGTAGTTTTCGAGATAATTGCGTTTGAAATTTGAATTTGTGTGCAAGCTCTTCGTTGTAATACACAAACTTTTTTGAATTTTTTTGCAAAAAAATCGATTTTTGCATTAATTTTTTAAATTTTCATAAATGAGAATTGTAGCAATTTTTATAGCTAAATGAGACGAACAAAATGACACCGAAATTATCCAATTTGAACATCGTTTTGGGTTATTGAAACGAAACCCCTGATTCATGTTTTCGTTTCAATAACTCAAAACGATGTTCAAATTGGATAATTTCGGTGTCATTTTGTTCGTTTCATTTATTTATAAAATATTGCTATAATGATCATTTTATGAAAATTGAAAAATCGATGCAAAAATCGATTTTTCCGCAAAAAATTCAAAAAAGTTTGTGTTTTACAACGAAGAGCTCGTACACAAATTCAAATTTCAAACGCAATTATCTCGAAAACTACAACGATTCAGAGCATGCCGTCAAAACAAAAAATGCTCCATTTTTCATGATCTTTCCGAATACACGGCATGTCAAAGTGTGCAAAAAATGGAAACTCGCGGAAATCGGTCGGAATCGTTTTATTTCGTCTTAAAACCGCATATTTTAATGTTTCTGATGATTCCGGAAGGTGTGCACTCATTTTGATCAAAATTTGGTCTCCGGCTCCTTGTCTCCTTGTCCAAGGCATATATACAAAAATGCATGTATCTCAACTTCTAGCACAGATTTTTGTAAACCGTTTTTTGCAGTTTGCAGCTGGGATAAAAACGAAACTTTTAAGCCACTCTTGAACAATATTCGCTTTTTTCAAATATTTGAAAAACGGACCGTACTTTTATCTTCACATTGCTAGGGAAATTTTAAGGCCAAAATTATGAAAATTGGATTTTGCCTTCAAAAGATATAAAGTTTTGAAGTTGACGTATTTTTCAACGTTTTATGTACAAAATATAGAGGTTTGCATGACGATGTGGCTTCAGTGGCGCAGTAGATTGCGTGTTTGGTTGTTGCCCGAAAAGACACGAGTTTGATACCCAGCTTCGTCGCTAGGTTTGCCCAAAAATACTTTGCTCGATATAGTAGGATGTATATATAACCATGAAAAACTCAACGAAACGCGAATGCACACCTCTATTTTGACTCAAAAAAGGTATACCAGAGTGTTTTGAAGCGAGATAAAACGATTCCGACCGGTTTCCCCGAGTTTCCATTTTTTGTACACTTTGTGCCGTGGAATATATCATTTTTCCATATGGTTGTAAATTACTGGACTGGTCTTTTAATCTCACTAAATAAATTCAACTTGGACCCGCTCGAACCATTTAAATCAACTTTTGATCGCCCAAGAAAGTGTCTCTCAAATTGTAATAATTGGAGAGTATTCTATTGTTTATCTCAGTGAGAAAAGACACGCAACATGTAATTGTACAGAGAAAATGTAAGATTGATTACTCAAGATTTTTACAACAACGTACTTTCATACCTTAAAAATTTGGTAAATATTGCGTTGTTATTATGCGGAAGAAATTTTTTTTAAACTTTCGTTTCAATAACAAATTTTTATTCGTATTTATGTTTTCTTTGTAATAAATAAACTCGGACCGAAAAATGAAATTTTTCCTAATGGTCCCCCTCATGTTTTAGCCGACAAAAGCAGGTTAAGATAATCCCTTATGATTTTTTTGATAGGTGTCCCTTACGAAATTGACCCTCCCCTCCTCTCCTTCTTATGGAGTGAACAGTGGGTACATTAATGGACATTACCTAGGTCGGCATGAAGAAGAAAACTTCATGATAGTCTCCGGTCTAGCTCAGTACCAGCATATTAAGGCCGAAAAAGTGCTCGGGTCAGGCCGGTCCAATGACAGGCCTGATCCATGTGAACCAGCTTAGACTTTCGTGTGAGGATGCATATATTTCACCTCATCTTATACAATATTTTTATATATTAAAAAAATCGTTTAATAAAAAATTGTATTTTAAGAGCTGAAAAAAATATTTTCAAATGAAAGCTTCTTTCTACATTTTCCTAAACATTTTTAATATATTTATTCTAATATATTGCTTTGAAACTGAACATGATTACCAAATAAGCTGTGAAGAAGCATCATCACCAGTATTTAAACGTCTATGCTATCAACTACAGCGTTTACATAATAGAAGAGAAGTAATTTGTTTGAGCTTTTTAAGAAAGGGGATGCAAATGGACAATTCATCCCCTCTCCTAGTGCAATATCTGGGTGACCAAGGGTACATGCCCCATCATACTGTTCTCAAGAATAATTTAAATCTTTTTTTCTAGAATAATCAACGCCCTGATACCCCACCACCTAAATGCGATACAAGCAATGCACATGATTGCGCAAAGCCGGGTACACCCATTTGGGAGGAGATTGTTGGAGTCGACCAGGCAAAACTACCAGATCAAACCACTCTAGAAAATTCTGAAATCCTGCAAGAATGTCAAGATTTCAAGTGTCTTTGTAATTCGTTTTACTTAGCGGAATGCTTTAAATCCAGTAGAAATGCGAATCAAAAATTTGACTGCATGCGTAAACAATTTGATGGTAAAGAAATTGATATTTCAATAAAATTGATTAAACTTTTAGTAAATTATCCAAACTCCCAGTCATGTATCCTCCCAAACGGAAAAGTATTAAAGAAAGCTTATAGAAAAGAATATCGTATGCTTAGCGACGAGGAGCGCACGAGATTTCATAATGCGTTAAATAGAATTAAACAAAATAAAATGTAAAATTATTAAAGGGGGAGTAAACTTTACAGCAGTATCTCGAAGAGTGCATTTTCAACTTCAAAGTGTTATATCTCCTCAACCATAAAAGATTTTTGGTCGGGATCTTTTTTAAAAATATTCTACACATCGTGATAAATATTTTTTTTAAAGACTCCGCCCAAAAATCTTTTATGGTTGAAGAGATATAAAACTTTGAAGTTGGAAATGCACTTTTAGAGATGTTGATGTAAAGTTTATTCCCCTTTAAAGGGGAGTGTACTTTATAGCCGAATCTCGAAAAAAATTTATTTTCACAAAAATGACCCTATCAGGGGTAAAATCATGCGAAAATCGATTGCGCGCATTCCCGAAGCTTAAAAAGGCTTCCTTGACCCTGATTCAGGGAAATAAGAATGTGTATTGAAGCGAAATGAGTACATGTTGGATTTTCACACATTCTTATTTCCCTGAATCAGGATCAAGGAAGCATTTTCACGCTTCAGGAATGCGCGCAATCGATTTTTCGCATGATTTTACCCTAATAGGGTCATTTTTGTGAAAATTAATTTTTTTCGAGATCCGGCTATAAAGTACACCCCCTTTAAGTAATTATAAAAACATTTAGCTACGATCATTTTCATGCTTTGCACTATCATTATTCTTATGGAGGTGGTGCCCATAGTGGTCCAGCATTTGTTGTATGGCATCGTGAATTTATTAAAAGGTAAAGTAGTAAAAAATAAATAGGGCTACACAAACATGATGAGGAGTCTTAATTACAACCGCCCCACATAGGGGACCCGAAAAGGGACTGTCTCTCTTCTGATGTTGAGCTTCTCAGTATCCTAGTACCCCCACCCCTACACCCCACTTCCTATCATACATTATCAACGGGGGGGGGGAGACTATCCCCCTTCATGTAGCTAGAGCCAAAAGTTAAAGATTCATATAGCCTGGCGAAGCTACTATAACCTCGGAGTTCATATAGCCTCGAGGTAGCTTGTCCCCCCCCCCCTCCTTGTTCATGTATACTTCCTATACACCCTAGTTTTACAGGTTCGAAATCGCCCTTCGAGAGGTTGATCCAGAAGTTTCACTGCCATATTGGGATTCAACCATGGATTCCATATTACCAGAACCCAAAGATTCAATTTTATGGACCGCTGATTTTCTCGGAAGCGTAAATGCTGGAGGAAATCTTACTTCTGGTCCATTTAAAGATTGGATCACATTGGAAGTAATCAACAAAAGTAGTAATACAGATAGAGAAGTTTATTTGCGATCTGTGCCACTAATAAGATTAGTAAGAGGAATTTTAAAATTTATTAATTTACGGAACAAGGCACNTAAAGATTGGATCACATTGGAAGTAATCAACAAAAGTAGTAATACAGATAGAGAAGTTTATTTGCGATCTGTGCCACTAATAAGATTAGTAAGAGGAATTTTAAAATTTATTAATTTACGGAACAAGGCACACCAAAGAGGAAAAAAAAGTTTGCGCAAGAGTAAAAAATAATTAAAAATGTCACCAAAGCTCGTTGAGCCCTTCAAAACGAGTATCATATCATCTGGATTTGGTGATTTGACCCATGGCCAAGTGGCTAAAGAGCTCGGCCTTTACTCCATAAGGGGCGATTATTTTTTTATTTTGTCGTAAAAATTTTTCATATCCATATTATTTTTACAGGGTGGCGCAAAAAAATAGCACTTTTGAGATTTCGATAATCACCCACAAAGGTCACTTTATTAATTTTTTTCTCTTTGATAAGTTCTACAGAAAAGCCAGACACGTAGAAATTTTTTTATAAAAAAAATTTTATAAAAAAGTTTCTACGTGTCTGGCTTTTCTGTAGAACTTATCAAAAAGAAAAAAATTAGTAAAGTGACCTTTGTGGGTGATTATCGAAATCTCAATAGTGCCATTTTTTTGCGCCACTCTGTATTGTTTGAACCCGATGCTTGAAAACGCTTCCCTAACCCTGGATCAGCCCAAAAACCAGATTTTAGCGATTTTTTGGTTGATTAGAGTCAGGGGCGCGTAAGTAGTGTCGTAGCCAGAGGGGACTCAAATCCGAAAAAGCCCAAACTTCCTCCCCCCCCCCTTAAAAAATTCCTAGCTACGGCACTGTTTTCAAGGATTAGAAAACGCGCATAGATAAACTCATATAGTGCATTTTGAAAAAATGTTACAAAATTGTTTTTGTGAAAATTTGCTTGAAAATCGTAAAAATATGATTATTTTGCGCCACTCTGAAATTTTTAGGAGTTGTAAAAATATATTGCGCAATTTTTTTAGGGCAACAAAAATATAAATCGTGTTCTTGGAATGGTTGGCAACAGCTTAATTCAAGAAATTAATGTAACAACTATTATTAACAACCGTGACATGAATTACGTATTTGGTGACGAGTTCACTCCAAATTCAGTAAAATTGAACTGATAAGAGGCGTAGCCAAGGGGATGGGGGAGGCTTCAGCCCTGTCTGTCGCAATATGCCGCGACAACAAATGTAAACCTAACAAGTACCCCATATTTTATGGTTTTTTCTATATTTGTAAGCCCAGACCCTCTTTGCTACGCCCATGGAAATCCTGACTGCGCCCCTGGAAATGAAAATTGTAACAAATCTTTAGACTTGTTCAATACGTTGGAATCGAAGAGTTGGTGACGGAATGTTGGTAGAAAAAACATTAGAAAGTGTCCATGCCGGTGTCCATATCTATGTCGGTGGATTTACTGGAGATATGGGAGAATTTGTAAATTTTATTGTTTAAATTAATTTTTATAATTTTTTTAGCAAACCGCCGTTGGTGATCCAGTATTTTTCCTATTACATAGTTTTATTGACCATATTTGGGAATTGTGGCGACAAGCTCAACAAGTAAGCTTCTAAACGGTCTAAAATACTATTTCTTTATTTAGTCTCCATCGGAACGTGAAACTAGTTTTCGTCAGCCTGATCAAAATTGCCATTTGAGTGATCATTTTATAGATTCTAATATGAGGCCATTTAAATATCAAACTGAATATATAAAAAATAGAGATGGTCTTAGTAATAAAGTATTCTAATTTATGCAAAGATTTGGTTAAAAAAATTTTAGTATACGGATGAGTTTTATGAGTATGCACCTAGGCCAACTTGTCGACAAAATTTATGTGGATCAAAGTATTTTTTTAATTAAAATCAATATTACGAGAGAGATCATTGGGAAGGGCGGATAAATTCCACAAAAATTCTAGAAAAAATAGTGTAACTGTTCCCACGGCAGACCAAAGTTGCCAAAAAATGGGATAATTTTCCAAACCACTCTAAATCGTGTTCTTATACAAGAATTCGCGAAAAATTGTGTGCTTCGAAAATACAGACTTTCGTTTTTTTAGAAGGACCGTTTACTAAAATGACTATTACTTGACCTAAACTGCATCAAATTCACTACTTTTTGATTCTAGCGCGTTCTACAGATGATTCCTACCATTCTGCAAGAAAAAAACTTGGTTGCACTTTACTTCACTACTTGCTATAATAAATTTTGGCTTCTAGGCCAACCTTCCAAGCGTAATAACTTTTGATAGCCTAAAACAATTTTTATGATTAACTACTCAAAATGTTCCTTATAACTTCTAGAACAACGTTAAGCACTCTATTTTTAGTTTTTCAGTAAAAAATTTTAAAAATGGATTGAAAATGTTAAAAAATGGCATTTTTCAGCTCTTTTTAAAGAGAAATTTAATTTTTTTGAAACTTAAACTAAAAATAGAGCACGTAGCGTTATTCTAGAAGTTGTGAGGAACATTTTGAGTGATCGACTATGAAAATTGTCTTATAGGATAAAAAGTTATAAGCTTTTGAAGTTTTTGGTTGTTTAAAAATTCAAATTTTTTTATCATTTTATGAATTTTACAATCTCGTCAATTTACTTCATTGATGGCTAAATTGGGAGCGTAGCTTGCCAACGCATTTTTTGACCCAGGTTCGACTCCCGCAGGAGTAGAAATTTTTTTGTACGTTGAATTTTTTAAAATCCAGTTATCCTGAAAATCAAGGAGCACACTTAAATTTCGTTGAAATTCCTACATTATAACGTATTCTGAGCAATAAGAACACGATTTAAAGTGGTTTGGAGAATTATTCTATTTTTTGCCAACTTTGGTCTGCCGTGGTTCCCAAAATCGGATCCAGTTAAAAGGGGGTGGTGACATTTGAGACGGATGACCCATTTAGCTTAAGGTCCATTTAAGGATTTCGCTCATTTTCAAGCCAATTTCGACGATCGAACAGTGGTTTCTGCCCAATTTTTGTGTGGAACACGAAAAAAACAAAAATAATATGAGGGGAAGGGGATCTTACCCTTTGGGAATCTGTGAACTCTGTCTCTAGATTGACAGTTTTTAGTATAAAAAATTTTTAAATCCTTTTTAAAGATACCTTTTCTGCGATCATGGCAATATCCCAAATCATTGTGTTTCAAAAATTAAAGTTGGAGGAAACTGTTCTGGTTTTTACGATGGTAGCAATTATTTTGATAAATTTGTTAAATTTATTTTCTAGATGACAGCCCTTGTTATAATGGGTGGTGTAGGAATAACCAAGGTATATAACAACAACAAAAATTTTGATATTTGAATGTTTAGATAACAAACCCTGTGATAAGTGTAAAAGTGGAACTTGTGTAGCTGGTAGGAATCCTAGTACAATTGACCAATCACAAGGTCTTTCACAATCAGAAAGGAATAAAGAAGCTGGATTGACCCAAGAATCGAGTCAAATTGTTAGTGAACTTCGTCGTAAGTTAATATATCAGGGGGCATAGACGTAGGAAGGGGTTAGGAAAGGAGCTATAGCCTCCCTGTCGTCGAAAAGTTAAAGAAAAAAATGCAATTTTTGAGTAAAATTTTCAAAATCTCCATGATTAGACCCTTCCCTGTCGTTGGTTAAAGCCTTGCCGGAAAATCCTGGCTAAATCAGAGGGTCTTGTTTCGGAAATGTCAAGGGGTCTTGCTTCGTAATAAGGACCCTTACGATTTTTTCGGCCTTCGGCTGATTTCCGGGGGGTCCATGGATCCCTCTTTGCCTACTCCACTGCGCCCCTCCTCCTATGGCCCGAGACACCCTTATAATATATAACTTTATAAATTAATTTTACAGGTCGGAGACCAACAATTGCTCAAACTCCTCCTAATACAAATAATCGACAATTATCAGGAAATAATATAAACGAAGCAAGACAAACGCCATTAAGAGGTTCAAATATGGGGGATAGTATGCCAGGCACTACTTCTAATGTTAATGTAAAATTTGTTGACTTTTTTATTTGACATAAGGGTAAACGACCCTGTCGAAACCTAATTTTTTAAATTTTTGAGCAAAAATTTGAAAATGCTTTTCTAGCCCTGAATCAGCCCCCTGACGAATGTAGGTGCAAAGAAATTTTTATCTTATATTACCATGCTTATGATGTGACAAAATAAATCTTTATTATTAAAAAAATGGTAGGATTTGACGAGTGGAGGGGAATAATGAACTTGTAAAAGTCAGAAAAATCCGAAAAAATCATAAGGGGACAATTATATAAAAAAATTTCTTCGCACCTACATTTGACAGGGTTGAAATCCATTAATGAGCCGAAATCCAAATTTCGATTTCAAAATTTCGAGAATCAAATTTCGATCTTGACTTTTCCGATTTTGACGTCTCTCTGACTTTTGGCCAGAATTTTTATCACATCTTATAAAAAATTTTAATTTTGTGATAAAATTTAAGAGGCCACAACCTCCCGGCACCAACCAAAATCTTGGATGTTATGATTCAAACGTTTGCTGTCCTTGGTGGAAATTCAATGGCCTATGTTTTGGTAATCCGCAATGGATGTCATTTAATTGCCGTCTTAGCTGTGAAATTTGTTCTACTGGATATAATTATCGAGATCCTACAAGTTTGCAACTTTTTCTATAACAAAAAATGAACTTGAACGTTTTTTTAGTATGTGCAGACTTCCATTCAAGCTGCTCTGTTTGGGCTCAAGATGGAAACTGTCTTAAAAACCCAGGATATATGCTAGAAAATTGTAGAGCTAGTTGTCGGGCTTGTGTCCCTATGGATGAGCTGCAACAAATGTGTCCTTAAAGTTTTAATGTTTTGGTTGATATTGATTTATTTTAAAAGGTGTCAAAAAAACATGATTTTTCAAATTTTTGAGCATAAATTTGAGAATACTTTCCTAGCCCTGAATCAGCTAAAAAACTTGAAGAATAGGGCAAAAATCCGATTTTTGGTCTAAACAGTAACAGAGAATGTTTTTTAGACACCCTATATTTATGTATAATTGATCCATAAAATTAAAAATTAGGGGTAAGAATTAGAGACTAATCTCTGAAAAATTTTTGCCAAAACAGCCTATATAGGCCATGCGAAAAATCGATTGTGCACATTTCCGAACCGTGACATGCTTCCTTGACCTTCCTTGAAATGCTTCCTTGACTCTGATTCAGGGAAATAGATGTGTGTATTGAAGCGAAAATCGAAAATTTTGAAATTTCTCCCTCAAAATCATATTTCTGGGGTAATTTCATGTGGAGAATCGATTGCATGAAATCCCTAAGCTTGAAAACGCTTCTCTGACCCTGATTCAGGGAAATTAGTACATGTTGGATTTTCGCTTCAACACACACTCTTATTTTCCTGAATCAGGGTCAATGAAGCATTTTCACGCTTCGGGAATGCGCACAATCGATTTTTCACATGATTTTAGGCCTATATAAGATGTTTTGGCAAAAGATTTTGTTCAGAGATTAGTCCCTAATTCTTACCCCTTTAATAAAAATGCCATTATTCAAAATTATTTCTGTCATCGGTGCTCCCATGATTATCTGTTCGTGTTGGAGGAACCTTCTGAGTTTGGTGCAAGAAGCGTGTCAGGAAATCCACTTGAGCTGTCAAGCGATCCAATCGTTCTTTGACCTCAGAAAGTTCATTTCCATTTGTCATATTTTTTTCTGGACCATTTTTTGAAGACTAAAACAGAGTGTTTTTCGAGAGGGTTGAACATTTGTCTAGGGAACTCAAGTTACAGCAAAACAGTAGGCAAAGTTCGCCATAAAATATTATGCAAAAAAGTTTGGGGTCATATATGAAAGAGGTCCACTTTTCCGAAAAATTGTAGGAGAGGTGGTCAGGCCTCCAAGTAGGGGGGAGGGTCCACTAGTTCACTCATGGTTAGCAATATATTAGATTGTTTCAAAAGTTCTTGGCCAAGAACAAAATTCGTTTTATTTCAACAACTTGGTATGAAAATTTTCCTTTTCTCAAACTTGCCTCGGTGATGCAATGACAAATCAGCGGCTTCATGGCCACAAGGTCGCGGGTTCGAATCCCACTTAGAGCCTATTTGGTTCCAAATTAGAACCATTGGATAATTTGGAACCAAATTGTCTCAAGCGAGATTTGAACCCGCGACCTTGTATCCACGAAGTCGCTGATTTATCACTACACCATCGAGGCAAGTTTGAGGGAGGGAAAATTTTCTTACCAAGTTGTTGAAATAAAACGAATTTTGTTCTTGGCCAGGAACTTTTGAAACAATCTAATAATAATTTTCGATTATATAATTTACTTGAGCACCATGATAATCACATTTTCTTCCCAAAATCGTCTTTGGTGAAAAACAAGAACACGAAACAGATTGTCCCATCATTTGAAGTTCAAATCCATTCGAGCACTCACATCTTGGCTTTTCATTCTCTTTTTCTCTACATAAGAAATTTTTGTCAAAATCACATGGTTTGTTAACATGTTTCAATTCGAGGCTTGAATGTTGACCTTTTACAATGCAGCTATTTTCGGAATCTTGTAAATTCATGCCTCTGTAGGCAGATGGATAAATGAAAATGTTGTTCGGATCACATTTTCCTTCAACTGTCAAGCCCTCAATACATTCACAAATGGGTATGCAATCAGTTGAGTCTAATTGACCGGTTCCTTTGTAACACTGGATTCGTTCACCCCATGGGCAGCTTTTTACAGGTTCTATGCAGTTTCCATCTGGTGTTCGTTTCTAAAATGTATATCATGCTTAAAAAATTTGGACTTTCCCATCACATGTGTACACATTCCTCCCTCTTCTATAGGTGAACAGGGGTCCACTAGTGGAACCCCGTACTTGAAGAAAAGACCCTCAGCGAATTTTCGGCTGAATGCCGAAAAGAACCCCTGTTTTGCCCAAAAATAGATTTTTTTAAAAATTTTTTAAACAAACATTTTTGACAAAAATAACTAAAAATTGTATTTTTAATCAAAAACAGCAATATTTTACGATTTTTGGTGAAAAATTGTCATTTTTTATTGAAAAATTGAAATTTTTGGAAAAAAAGTCGCATTTTTAGCAAAAATTGAGTCCCCCCTCCACTCCCACCGCAATTTTTGGTCTGACCCCCTCTCCGCAATTTGTTGGAAAAGTGAACCCCTCCTGTTCACCTATGCCCTCTCCCCCCAATTTTTGAACCTGTCAATCTAGAGAAAATCTTGATCCCTCAAGGCAGTTAAAATTTTTTCTTAAATATTCGAAAAATAGATGATTAGACATGCTCTTACATGACCATTGTCACAGCTGCATTTTTCATTTTGTATAACCATTGTATTTGGACATATACATTTTAATGAACCACTTTTATCTTCAATAAATCCGTTTATGCATTGGCATTGAGCTCGGAATGCATTTCTTTGACACATAAAATTTTGATCATGACCACAAGGATTGCCAACTTTCACACATCCATCACAATACTCAAGAGAATTTTCTTGAACATTACTAAAGCTGGAATCCTCTTCTGTGTTGGTAGATTTTGATGATGAGGCATTGTTTACTAGCGGGTTACATAATTTATTCGTGTCAACGGCTGATGTATATATCATTGGAGCGTAAATTAAAAGATGCAAAATTCCGAAGCATTTAAATTTCAAATTATAAAAGTCAAGCATTTTTACAAGTCTAAAATTGTTTTAAGGTAATCACGATAAAAAATTATACAACGTGGGCCAAAAAAATGGATTTTGCGATTTTCAATTTATCATTTATTAATTTTTACCAAAATTACCCTATAGGAGTTTTTCTATGCAAGAAATCGTTTGCGCGTAATTTTGAACCATGAAAATAATTCATCGGCCATAAATCAGTCAAAAAATTGGATTTTTGGCTCAGCATTGCTCGCAATCGATTTCTCGCAAAGAAAACTTCCTAATAAAGTTATTTTGGTACATATAAATCCATGTCTATAAAGTAAAAAAATTAAAGAGATAGCGCAAAGATCCACTTTTTTGGCCCACCCTATAAAATATTGGGTTGTTCGGGAATTTTCCGTCTTTTGAAGTAAAGAAGAATCTTTACAAAAATGATCCCATAGAGAGATTTTTCCATGTCTGAAATCGATGGCACACATTGCTGAGTCGTGAAAATGCTTCCTTGACCTGATTCAGGGTAAGTATTTATGGTTTGAAGTAAAAATCGGATAGTTCATGGTCAGGGAATCGTTTTCATACTTCAAAATGTTCCAATCGATTCCTCGCATAAAATTACTCCTAGAAAAATGATTTTTATTCAAAGATTTTTCTTGTTTTTTTCAACCCTGAACCAGGGAAATTATTGTTATATTGAAGCGAAAATTAGCTAATACAAGTTCAGGGAAGCGTTTTTATGCCTCGACAATGTGCGTAATCGATTCCTGTCATAAAACTACCCCCAGGAATGTGGTATTCGAAATAAATACTAAATTTATTTTGGGTTGCGAATTTAAAAATTTGCGAACAATCCAATACTTAAAAATTGAAAATTGTCAACAAAGTCTCTCTCAAAAAGATTCGCTCAAGAAAGAAAAATAGTCGCTAAAAAGAGGAAATATAAAACCTGTTTTATTGATTGATACTATTTTATCTAACGTTTTCTTAACTTCCTATTTTGTACAAAAATATCAATACAGGGTGCGAGATGAAACTGCAAAGATTTTTTGCATGTGTTAGAGGAACTAAAGCTCTGTATTTTCATAAAAACATTAAATTTCTAACATTTTGTTAAGGTGAATAAAATCGACTTTGAAACCTTCAAAGTAATTTTTGACAATGTTAGGATCAATGGATTTTGACAATTTTTATCAACACTTATTCGGCCATTGTTCAGCTACAATTTTAAAAAAACCGCATAGAAATTCGTTAGAGGGGGTGCGAGAACGACTAAAAACATTGATGTTGTAGACCAAAATGATCGCTCTATACACGCGCAAATGTAGGCGCGCAATGTTTCATGCGCAAATGTTGCCAACCCAACGGAATATCATCCTTCATACTACCCACACCACCAACCTTTCCAGAATTCTCATCCTTGTTAAAACAAAAATTTTTAAAAATTAATCAAGTGTTTATTATTAACTATCTTATTGAACAATGAAGTAATGCATAAGAAAATTGTATCAAGAAAATTTAAAATTAACCACTTAGATAATTTTATAACAACATGTTTTAGTGGCTTAGAGAATTGGATTCTCTATCTAAAAAAGTTATTAAATCTGACCTAAAAAGCCGTTGAGCAATGGTATTTTTAGTCGGAAAATTTTTGGAAACTCCTCATAAAATCTTTAAGAATATAACATTTCTTTTCAAAGGGTTATAAATTTTCGAACCTCTTTTCATTTTTGGTATAAATTAAAAATATAATTTACTTGGCTATCAGGACGTTCACATTTGCCTCCAAATTTAATCTTTGGCGGAAAACAACCACATGAAACTGAATGACCCATCATTTGAAGTTCAAATCCATTCGTGCACTCACATCTTGGTTTTTCATTATATTTTTTGATGCACAGGAAATTTTTGTCAAAATCACATGGCTTATTGATATGTTTTAATTCGAGGCTTGTATTCCGACCTTTTACAATGCAGCCATTTTTTGCATGTCGTAAATATTTGCCTTTATAGACAGACGGATCAATTAAAATGTTATTTGGGTCGCAATGTAAGCCTTCAATACATTCGCAAGTGGGTATACAATCAGTTGAATCTGATTGACCGGTGCCTTTATAACACTGGATTCGATAGCCCCATGGGCAACTTTTTATAGATTCTATGCAGTTTCCATCTGGTGTTCGTTTCTAAGAAATTTTTTATTGAAAATTGTAACTTTTATTAAAAAAAAGTTATCATTTTTGGCAAAAATTGACATTGCTGAAAAATTTCGGAAAGTTGGGCCCCATTGTTCACCTATGCCCCTTCGGAAAGGTGGACCCCCTCCCCCCGTTGTTCATCTCTCCGAAACAGAAAAATCAAAATATTGGACACGCTTTCCTGGATAGTGTCCTGCACTCTTCTGGATACTAGAGAATTGTCTAGGATTTGGATTTGGATTTTTATTTTTGTGGTTTTGTAGACCCTGTTTCCTCTAGATATATCTAGGTACGCTCCATCTCCCTCTTCCACTGATCAAATCCTTCATTTTTGAATTGATATGCAATGGATTTTTAAAACTGCTCTTACATGACCATCGTTGCAATTACATTTTCCATTTTTTACAAACATTGTATTTGGACATATACATTTTAACAATCCACTTTTATCTTCAATATATCCGTTTACGCATTGACATATAGCTCGAAATGCATTCCTTTGGCACATAAAATTTGGATCACCATCACAAGGATCGCCTATTTTCACGCCTCCATCGCAATATCCATGAGGATTTTCTTGGACATTTGGAGACGAAGCGATACTAAATCTAGAATTCTCGTTTATGTGGTTAGATTTTGAAGATGAAGCATTATGTAGAAGCTTGTCACATAATTTATTAGTGTCAATTGCTGATGTGTATCTCTTTGGAGCATTTATTGAAATTTGCAAAATGCTGAAGCATGTAAATGTCAAATTATAAAAGCCAAGCATTTTTGAGATTCTAAAATTGTTTCTTAACGTAAAAAATTTTAAACACAAAAACGTTGAAACAAGTCAACAACTGGCTCAAAAAAAGATTCGATCAAGGAAGTAAATAATCACAGAAAATATTAAATTTGTTTTTGTTTATAACCATTCCATTTGAATGTTTTCGTACCTTCCTATTTTGTACAAAAATTAAAGAAATTGTAATAAATATACCTCGGACATGCGCGTGATCGATTTGCCTGATAGAAAATCCGATAGATAGCGGTTTTCTAGCGAAAATTCTATTTTTAAAGCCTGTTTTTTTCGCAAATACCGAGTTGCGGATTTTTAAACTTCATTTCGAAGGCGTAGGTTCAAATCCGGGTGCGAACATTTCATTTTGCCTCATTTTGTGTTTGCAAAGATGTCAAGAGAACTATTTTTCAGAAAATAAAAATGAAATTGATTTCTATATCGTAATTTGTTTGACTTTTATTCATGTATTTTTTAGAATAAAGTTTTTTCTTTTTCGGCAAAAAATCATAATATCAAATGTCTTTGACATGTAAACTTTGTTTGACATTCAAAGCAAAGTCTGCATATCTTCAAGCAAATTTACATGGCACGTTGACCTTTTGCATGAAGGTAAGAAGAAAATCTATATTGATTATTCGAATAGCTATGATTATGTTGAGATGAAGTAAAAAGCGATAAAAACCAAAACATTAAATGAACGATAGAGGGGAAGATTTTCTCCATTCATAATCATATAAAAGAGTGGTAAGGGAACTTACGAATTAGATTAAACCAAAACTTTCTTCAAGAAAGTACTTTTATGTTTCGCATATTTAAAAAAAAGAAAATCTCGACGAAGGTGCCCTTTTTTGTTAAATACAGAATGCGGCAGAATAAACCGGTCACATGAGAATGTTCTTGATCACACATCGTTATAGGAATTTTTTTATTGAAACCATAACATTTTAGCTTCTGCCGCTAACTTTTGGTGCTTTTTGAACTTGATAGCTTCATCTCAAGCTCTTCATGAAGAATTCTACGTACTGATCTATCGGAAATCCCCAGTTTTTGGCTAGCTTTCGTAAAGAGTTTCTTTGGTCGTTGGATTCCACTTGAGCATTCCTCGAATTTGTTGACGTTTTTTGTGGTTCTTGCAGCCTTTTTCTGCCTCTTGCTGCACGGTCTTCATTGATTCCGGTTTCTTTGAAGCACTTAATATCATGATAACGGTGGATTTTGGAACATCAAGAAGACTAGATTTTCTCGCATAGGAATTCCATTTTGGTACATTCTAATGATCCGGGGTCTTAATTCCTTCATTTTTAGACTAGCCAGAGTTAGAGAAGCGTTTCAAGGTTCTGTAAAGCGCGCAATCGATTCTTCGCATAGAAAAACCCTCTATGAGGTTATTTTGATCAAAATTAAAAAACTTGAAAAAATTATTATAGTGCACTTTTTGGAGCCCCTGTACTACACTCCGTTTGACATCTATAAACGCACCCCATTTTCGCCGGGATGATCACGAAGGAATCTGACCAAACACTATTACCACATGATTCCACATAGCGAAAAACTATATTTTGAAAGTGATCTCAAAAATTTATCTTTCCAATCGATGTTTTTATTAAAAATACTCAAAAATATCCATTTTACATCTATAAACGTACTTTCATAAAACCTTTTTATTCAAAAATAATCAACAAAATTACAATATGTAACAACTTTTAATAATGAGAAATCCCTCCAGATTATTGAATAACCTCAAAAATTCGATTTGCATACTATTTTCTGATTTTTGAATCGTTTTATTGTCAATGCTTGCCCAGGATTCACGAATAGCGGTTTTCAACTCTTCATTCGTTTGAAATTGACGGTTGTTTGCATAAATTCGTCGCACAATGATAAGATTTTCCAAAGATTTTCTATTGGATTTGGGTTGGAAGAATAAGCTGTCCATTCTATTACTTTGATTCTTTCAGCTTCCAGAGTCTAGTTTTACGACTAGTGTGGACACTGCCATTATCCTGTTGAAATACAAGGGGAATTCTATGAAATCTTCGAATAAACGAAAGGAGATTCTCATTTAACGTATCCACATACTCAGCGCTGTTCATTCTGGAACAAGAATCGAAAGAATTTTTGAATTTTTACTTCATAGGGTATCTCTACTAGAGGGGGAGAGGCAAAAAGTCTAAGAGCAAAAAATCGAAATTTTCAAAAAGTTTTTCATCGACTGATTTTTTGTACTCGGGGGTTTTCGGGCATTTGAAACACAAGTTAGAAGGAATTTTTCAATTTTGACCTCACAGGATACCCCTACCAAAGAGTGGTGATATAAACAACCTAGGGGCCAAAATTTTGCGCCGCAGGAAATCACTCAAAACGTGAGGCCGAAGGCAGAACGCGATGCAATCGCTTGGGACGCAAGGATGAATGCCTAGTATCGCAGGCAATCACTCTGTGCGCGAGGCTGAACTGCGTTTCTTTCGCTACCTTAAAACTGCCCATTCTGTTCTATATACTTTTTAAAATATGTCATGTTTAAACGAATTATTTATTTTCTGCTTACTCTGAGAAAACAAATGGTTTGAACTTCGAAAAAGAAAAAATTCGAGCATTCGATTTCTGTTTATGATCAATTTTTATACTCTTGGAGTGAAATTTTCATGAGGTAGAGGGGTGATTTGATCCACGTAATCAAACTTTATTTGAATGATGCAACATCGCTTGACTCAATAAATTCTATTTCTTGAAATGATTATAGATTTTATGGCTCCATATAAGCATTTTCAGGAGAGGATATTTCTGACTGTCTCTCCCATGTTACTCTTCACTTAGCACGCATAGAGCCACTAAATAGACTATTCGCATTTTTCAGTTTATAAACTTTTTTTCTCAGAAAAGTGGGAGAAATTGTGCCGCGCTTTATTGATTTATTGGTTAAATCTCTTTTTTCCTTTTGGCGTTTTTAATCTACTCTTAAATTTTGAATAGTTCATGAGAGAAAAATTCAGATTTAATTTGATTTTAGATCATTTCTCTTATATTTATCTAACAACTTTTGANCTTTTGGCGTTTTTAATCTACTCTTAAATTTTGAATAGTTCATGAGAGAAAAATTCAGATTTAATTTGATTTTAGATCATTTCTCTTATATTTATCTAACAACTTTTGACATTGCAACAAATCCAAAACATGGCTCCTTTCAAATCTACTAGAAAATCTGCTAAAAAGAAAGATGCTTTGGTAAGATCTTAAATAAATTATAAAATTAAGTAAAAGTATGTAAAATGTTTATTGAGTCATTTCAAAATGTATATGTTACCGGAAAATCTGATCCGGGTGGAAGATCAGATTTTCCTAGGAAAATCTGATCTTATCAACTTCCACGTTACAATGCGTTTTTTGAATTTTTTAAAATCATTAATCAATAGTTTCAATTTCAAATTTTAAATTAATCATCAAAACAAAATGAATAATAAACATGTTTGAACGTGAAATTTTTCAATCAACGCGATTTTTTCAATTGAATGAAAAAGTTGCATAGCAAGGCTGAAATTGTCACTAGGATGGAATTTATTTTACTGTAAATTAGTTTCCGAACCTAAGTTAAACATTTTGATCAGTGTATTTAAATTTTGACAATTTTAAGTTCTAGGGGATTTTTTCGGTCGAAAAACACTATTCCGAACGATTTGTGTCTCTCCGAGCTCAACTGGAACTAGTTCTGTCGTTCCGTCACGGACCTTTCGTTATCAGTCTTTCTTACGAGGCGATTCGTTATTTTTTGAAATCATTAAAAATACTTTTTGAGCATATTTTGCCCAACTAGACCTGTAACGCACATTGGTAACGGCGGCGGTAACAAAGGGCCTAATGCCGCTCAACATAATCGAGTTATACTGACTAGAAGCTGCAAGAACGTCGATGGTGATAATCAATAACTCTCGTTTTGTTTATATCATTGTTATTTTTTGTTTTGGTAATGTTATTTGTTATAAGGTTGAATAAATTTTAAAAAAAATAAGTTTGTGGTCAAATCATGATTAAAAATGGTATTTGATGCCTATGTTTCTTTGGTATTGTTAATGAAACTAAATGGCATAGCCAGGAGCCTATTGCAACTACGGAAAGTGGAAATTACGTTCAAAATTTGCATATTTCCTTCTTGCTGACCACTTTTCGTGAATTGCAATAAGCCCCAGGTTTTTAGGCGATTTTTACTGAATTAAAAATTTTTTTGGAGATTTTCACAAGTCCAAAAGTATTGTTAGACGATTTTTATTAGTCCAAAAGTCTTTTTATGCGAATTTCACTAATCCAAAAATTTTTGGACTAGTAAAAGTTGCATTAAAATACTTTTTGGATCAGAAAACATTGCATAAAAGTCGCCATTTGGTCTCAACATTTCCCTCATCCGATTAACACAGATAACCATAGAGGATTGTGGTCGAATGTCCATCAAATTGAGTTTTGTTCTACGTTGAAAATGAAAAATTTTCAAAGTCCATAAGGTGGGATGTAACGCATCCCCCCGGTGATGCGTATGTGTTTTGTTTTTGGGAGTTCCTACGGCCATTTTAAAGGCTTTTCTCGTTATATTTTGAGAAATAAAAGCTAGCAAATTAATTTTCTCTTGGGAATTTTTTTCAGACTAATAGCTATACAACGATGGGTTGCTTGTAAGGTTCCCACTAAAGAATATAGAAAAAAGTCCAAAAAACGACCCCCACCGGAGTCGATTAATTAATTTCTTCAAAAACGAAATGTTTGTGTGTGTGGGCTAACTTTTGTCCTAAACTATTTTTTTTTGACCGTGATAGTCATTCTAACGTGAACCTCATGGGGTACCCTACCGAATGAAGGGGGTGATATAAAAAACCTAGGAGCCAAAAAATTTTTGCGAGGCCAAGCGTCATAGACAATCAATTGGAACACGAGGCCAAATGCCGCAGGAAATTACTCGGAACTCGAGGCCGAACGCTACAGGCAATCTCTTGGTACGCGAGGCCTAGCGCATTAGGCAATCCGCTGGTATACGTCGTTTTGACTTGCTTAACCTTTATTTTCAGGATTTCAAAATTCCTCTATGTAAAATCTTGATTGAACCCATCGACCTCAGTTATCTTATGCCAGAAGTCTATATTCCTTTGGAAACAATCGACTATGATCGGAATCTTAACAACACGACATCAACTGACAAGAAACTCATCTGCACTACCTCTGTAAAAATTGCGACAACTTCTAAAAGCGATCAAGATAGCACAAACAACGCTCAAGGAGTCTTGAAAAATGCCTACTCAGGCTGTTTAAAAATGCCTGCTCAGGCTGGTTCAATTGTGCCCACAAACATTTCTCCATCAACTGCGGAGAATTCTTGCCAACACCAATATTCTACTTCAAAGAATTTCGAAGTCGCTGCCTCACATAATCCTCAATTGGTTACTCCAAAAAATTCTATCAGCACTCTTTCTGTGTCAAAAAAACGCATTTCTAAAAGGATGTACGTAAAAGCCCATCCAACCAAGAGGCGTGTCAAGTCTCTTCGGCATTTGGCCATTCTCCGTTCTGCCGTCATGGTATGCTGCGAGCGTGTTATATCGAATGAAGAAGTCGTCAAAAATGTTTTTACAAAACTCAAGGAAAATGAAGTAGAGATCGCGAAATACATTCCAAAGAGAACGAAAAAATTATCATTAGGCACAAAAACTTATGGTAAGTTCATAGTAAAATTTTAGTCAAAATTTAACCATTTTTTGCCTATTTATTCTAATAGAAGTCTCCATTAGAGGCACAGTTTTTAATAAAAGCACCCCCAGAGAGGAGTGGGTTGTAAAATAGAAGTGTATGTGCTTTTATTAGAATCAATACAGTATTATAAAATTTCAATCAAAAATTGATTTTCTAATTCGAAATGGTCTCACGTCTCGAGTGATTGCCTGCGACGCTCATCCTTGCGCCCCGATTGATACCCTGCGGTTTTCGACTTTTGTTCCCTATATTTTTATCCCCTCCCTTCCTGAAGGGCACCCTGTGAGGTCAAAATTAAAAATTCCTTCGGATTCGTGTTTATCATACTCAAAAATTCCAAAGTACGAAAAATTAGCCGATTTGGAGAACTTTTTGAAAATTTCGATTCCCCCCCCCCTTTTATGGGGGGGGGCTACCCTAGACCTGTTAGATGATTTTCCCATAGCCAGGGCCTACTTTTTTTGACTCAGGGGAACAGGACCCCCCACCCCTTGACGGGGGGAGAAGTCCCGTAGACCCCATAAATGATTTTTCCAAGAGTCGGGACCTATTTTTTGGACTCAGGACAAAATTCTGAGTCGATTTCCCCTCTCTCCCAAATAGTGCGAAAAAAGTTAGCCCCGGAATGAGTGACACACATTTTTCCTTTAAGAGGCGATGTCTCATAAACTCGAATCAATGGAGAGCTTAGTAAAAAAGTTTTTCCATTTTCTTTGAAACTAACGTATACTCCCATTTTTGGGGTTGCTGAGCACAAATTTGAAGTCCATTTTTCGATCCGACTTTTAGTTTTCATTGTGCTGAGGTTCGGCTTTGTGATTTTTTGATGAAATCAGAGCCTTTCTTCAAATGTTCGTATCTCCAACAATTTAAATCCATGTCAAATGGTTATGGTGTCATTGGATAGCCTATGAATTCTACTTTATTTGGTCTATTAACGACATATTGGAAAATCCACTTAGCTTTAGAGAAAGAGCGATTTTATGATTTTTGAACGGGTCCAAAAAATCAATTTTTGTGATTTTTCTCACAATTTCTTCTCGGGTGCATATTTTTGGTAGTTTTTATGAAAAAATACAAGATCGCGCCGTCGAAATGACACCTCGCTCATCTCCTAAATCTTAATCGCTCATAGGTAAGTTTGCTTTTTAAAAATGTTGTGCGCAAAAAAGAATATTTTGTGTGCAGAAAAATATTGTGCTCAAGGTAGTCCCAAAGAAAAAGTGTCTAGGTAGTCCCATAGGAAAAGTGTAAGGTAGTCCCATGGAAAAGTGTCAAGGTTTTTTTATTTCTTAGATTATTCAAAGTTACTCAACTATTTTTTTAGGTACAACAATACCGGTAAACCCTATATTGAATGCACTGCTCTCATATAAATATCAAACTCGACAATAGAATCCCGGGATACCCTGGAAATAAATTTTTTTTGTGGTTAGATTTTCATTTTGGATTAAATCAAATTTCCATTTTACAATAACGTAGTTTACATATTCCGTTTAATTTCTTTTAATGATATATGAATGGAAAATAATTTTGTTCGTATGAGATGATATAATATTGATAATCTGTCGTGGAAGATGCCATTTGGGCGTTACAACTAAATTATTTGCGACAATATAATTGTATGTTTTTGAAAAATTAAAAAATCTAACCATCATGTTGATAAATTTTTAATAGAATACTTTTATTCAAAAACTCTCTATTGATGTTTCTTTTATAATTTTATGCCTATGTAGCGGCAAAAAGTCTTTCACGTCGCGAAAATTGTCTCACTGTCCAGTTTTCGTGCTCTTTGGCGAACTTCACTCGTGCCGCACGGTTCTTTTTTAAAATCCACGGTTTCTTGGTTGATCTTCGGGCTGGCAATCCCGCCTGTATTAGAATATTTCGTGCAGTACGGATTTTGATATTCACACCGAGGGAGTCATTAGCATACTTCATAACTTCTACCGCTGTCATGAATGGGTCTTTTTGGCCAATCTTACGAGGAGTCGGCGTGTCCCGAATTAGTTTTTCTTGGCCTTCCCGATTTTTTCTTGGTCTTCACAGATTTGGTTGCTTTCCAACGACTCCAAATTTTTGAAACAGTATTGGGGTCAACATGAAAACGCCTCGCTATATCTTTATTCATTCCTCCTTTTTGCTTAGCTTCCACTATAAGCTTTCGAATTTCTTCGGACTTATACTTTCCTGGCATTATTTTAGCTAAAAAAACTATAAAATTGATAAAAGCAATTTCAAGTGAAAAAATTGAATAAATGCATAAAAACTTGAAATTTTCGTGACGTGAAAGACTTTTTGCCGCTACTGTATATGATTATATACTTTATTTAATGATTTCTGAATATAGTGATTTATGTTACTTCCCTTTTCTATATATTGGATACGATCAAAGATTTTTATTGTTTGGCTGTTGATATTGGGTTGTTCGATAAATAATCGGCTTTTCACGATTGCATATGGAAGAAAGTCTAGTATATTTATCTAAAAATCAACCAACCTGGAGTAATTTTATGCGCGGAATCGTTTGCGTGCATTTTCGAAGAATGAAAAATGTTGCCTGACCCTGATTCAAGCAACTTTTCTTTAATTTATCGTATTCTTCCCTGATTCAGGTCAGAGAAGTTATGTTGGATTTTTGCCCAAAAATAATTTTTCTAGGGGTAATTTTATGCGATAAATCGATTGCGCGTATTGTTGAATATTAAAAACACCTCCAGACTCTGGCTCATGAGATTTTCGCTTCGATACACTCATGCCCTTTATGAATCAGGGTCAAAAAAGCATTTTCACGGTCGGAAATGAGCAAACGATTTCTCGTATATAAAAATGTCTATGGTGTCATTTTTATAAAGATTCCATGGGGTCTACAAAAGCCAGTTATTTATCGAACAACCTCATATATAAATTCTTTTATCTTATTATTACAAAGAAGTATAAAATGTTTCTACGACATAGAAAACTCATCATAATGCTAGAAGATGACCTTGATCTTATGAACGCAGCGAGCGTAGCAAAACCCGCGGTTTTTATATAGTTACTACGCGTTTCGCGCAATGGCACGCCTATGCCTTTATTGAGCGTTCTTCGTGAGCCATATTTAAATAGGCCCCTCATATGAATAGCGAGGGAAATTATTGCCTATATAACGTTTTCTCTATCAGGATCTCACCCCCTACGAGTACAAAAAAATCAGCCAATTTGGATTTTTTGATGAGCCGCCCATATACCTTTTTGAAAACAAAATTATTGAAAAAATTTATTTTCGATTTTTTTGCGAATTTTTGAAGTGTGTGATCAATTAAAAACCGTGATTTTCACTATTTTTGGGCTAAAAAATCGAAAATAAATTTTTTTCAATAATTTTGTTTTCTAAAAAATCCCGTGACTCCTCTTAAAAATCTAATATGCTCCTCTCTTTATTCCTAACTACTGTTATCAGTAAAATTTTAGCAAACACTTATTTTTATTTTTAACCTATTTTTAAATGAACTTAATCTTTCATACCAAAAAGTTCATTTTCAAAAACAACTAAAGTGTAAATCAATAATATATTTTTTGTTTTTGAGCGAAAATAGCTTTTTACATATGACGGCTGAGCAGGAAAGAAACATGTTGACAATTTTACTAAAGAACATTTTCTTTTTCTTGCAAAAGAGAGATGTTTATTTGTTCGAATCACGAGTCCGAGAGAGCTAGAATTTCGTTATAAATAGCCCATTGCTATTTTGAATAACAACTCTACTTCAAAGGTCGACTGATTTTAGTGTGGTTTAAAAAATGTAGCGCGTTTTCTAGAAATTTTTAGCTCTTTATAAATGGGATAGAAAAGATTTTTGTTCGGTTTTATACATTTGCTATAACTCTCCTTTGACTCCTTAGCTTCATATTTTTTGTGGTTTAATTTAAAAAGATAGATGGTCGGCATACATGGGCAGATGTACATTTTCCACAAATTTACGAGGGGTAAAAGGACAGCTTAAAAAATTCACGACCCCCCCCCCCCCCCCCGAGATGATTTCTGGACCCCTGCCCAGTTATGTTGTAAATCTGTTAAGGCGTCTATTGGCTCCGGACTTATTAATAATATTTGCCATTTTTCGACAAGATAAAAATGTATAGCCCTGCAATTAAGTGAGGCAAGGCGGCGAGCGAAGCAAGCTGAGCTCCATATTCTGAATTAGATAAAATGATTTTCTAAAAAGAGGCGGCAAGTGAAATGAGGCGAGGCGGTGAGCTGCCGAGCAGCAGAGGGATCCGTTAGGTGCCCGTAACGGCTTGTTTAAAAATATTTCACCATTCGGAGCAAGTTCTCTTTTGGTGTCCCAAATAACGTGGTCCAAAATCAAAATTTTTTATCTTTTAAATTCGACAAAAAATGACAAATTAGAGTATTTTTTAGCCATTAACATGTTGAAAAGGTTAATGAATTTAGTTATTCATTGTGTTAGAAATACAAGGGATGTCACTACCATAATGGGCGGGGAGGGNCGAGGCGGTGAGCTGCCGAGCAGCAGAGGGATCCGTTAGGTGCCCGTAACGGCTTGTTTAAAAATATTTCACCATTCGGAGCAAGTCCCCTTTTGGTATCCCAAATAACGTGGTCCAAAAATCAAAATTTTTTATCTTTTAAATTCGACAAAAAATGACAAATTAGAGTATTTTTTAGCTATTAACATGTTGAAAAGGTTAATGAATTTAGTTATTCATTGTGTTAGAAATACAAGGGATGTCACTACCATACATGGGCAGGGGGTACTGTACCCCCTCCTAATTCGTCGTATCAGGGGAAAAATTAATGGACCAATTCGTATTTGGGAAGCCGCCCAAACTGAATTCGTTGTGAAACTTCGTATACGAATTCATAAATCGAGAACGAATTCGTATTTCGACTTTTTCGCCTGTCAACGTTTTTTTTGGTCGACAGTAACCTTTGGGACCAATTCGTATTTTGGGGCCCAGTATCCCCTGCTTGCCCATGTATGGTCACTACCTATGCCCCCTAATAATTGCATCCCTGGAGCACCTCTGGTAACGCTAAACGGTGGGCGATCTTCTTATTTCTGCGTTTTTCATTTTTAAGAAAAAATATCATAATTTTTCCAACTAATTTGTAACCTTTTAGATAAGTTAATTCTTTACAAAGCTCTTATTTCTTTACTATATTAAAATGGATGACGATGTCATGAACATGATTGAGACCGAGATTTTCGAATTCGAACGTGGTCATCATTTTCGTACGCTTCCAGTTGATTCATCAATAGAGGAATTTGAAGAGGTGATATATTTGAATACATTAAAAAGCAGCCGATTTGAAAAAAATTTTGAAAATTTTTTACCCTTTTGGGGACCAAATGGAAAGTTTACTCCTATGAGGAATATAATCCTAAAAGTCTTTTAAATTTCATCACTCATGGTCAGGGAAGCGATTTTATCGTTTCACGCAATGCGCGTGAACGATTTTCCGGATAGAAAATCCCATAGATAGCGATTTTCTAGCGAAAATTCAATTTTTAGTTCGTTTTCGCTTCAATACACCTACCCCTCCCTTTAATCTGCTATCTATGTTTAAAATTTTTTGAGCTATTTATATATATGAGTAAGTAAGAGAGATATTGATGTTTTTTATGCCTTCTGCCTGAAATTTCCAGCTGGGTGGGGATAGAAAGGTCTAGAAGTGGAAACAAGCTTGTCATGCATAATGGGACTACAGTGACTATCTAATAAAATCTTTCTAATAACTCTTTTTTAGCCTGGCGTTCAAGACATGACCAACATCACTTTAGACCGTAACGAGCCACGCTCTAAGCAAAGTGGTCCGAATCTGTAAATCCAACGAGCCAGAACTTTTTTGCTCAGTTCTTAATAATTTTTCAATTTTGTCTGTGTAGCTTTTGCTTTAATATTATATATTTGATACAAAAAATAAATATCATTTTCTGACACGATAAAAATTACATCACCCAATGTGCAGTAGTAAAGTCCGTTTCCGCTCATAATGGAAATAAAAGTCTGTCATGATAGCCAAATGGTCCAAAGCGCTGATCTGGCAAGTTAAGCAACCGTGGGCTCGCAGGTTCGATTCCATTAGGACAAAAATTTTGATTTTCAAACAATTGAAAAATCACAATGAGAACCATTTTAATTTTTGAAATTTAAAAAATGGGCAACAACACAAAGGGAATAAATTTCCATTTTTCCCAATTTGGAGGGAGTTTCTCCAGAATATTTAGCATACGAGTTTTTGATCAAGATTTTTTATGCACAAGAAAAAAATCGCCTTGGGTGACTAATGGGAATTTTTCTGAACGCTAGAGGTGTTTACGAGTGATGCCTTAATTGAAGTGTAATTATAATTGAAAAACATGGTTATAAAATATAACATAGAATTTTTTATTATACAACACAAGAAAAGGTAATTTTCTTAGGAGAATAAATATAAATTGTAATTATAATTTATTCAGATATCAAAAATAAAAGTCTGAATAAATTATAATTACACTTTATATTTATTCTCCTAAGAAAATTACTTTTTATTGTGTTGTATAATAAAAAAACTCTATGTTATATTTTATAACTATGTTTTTCAATTATAATCACACTTCAATTAAGGCATCACTCATAAACACTTCCTCTAGCGTTCAGAAATATTCCCATTGGTCGCCCAACGCGATTTTTTTCTTAATTTTTTCAAAATCCTGAACAAAATTACCTAGGAGACTAAGGCGATTTTTTTCTTCATCATTTTGAAAAAATCGGCCTTCGCGTATTCAAGAATAATATTCACGCGAGCGCTAGATCACGGATACCAGGGCCGTGATGTGGCCAGAGCCGTGGCTAGGAGTGGTACGTGCACCAAAAATCTAAGAAAGTGTCATGCAACCCGAATCTAGCTACGGTATTGGATGTGAAAGCTTCTTAATTTACACTCAAATGGTTGAGAGTTTGATCTCATTTATATAAAAATTTGAATTTTTTCTCTTTTTTCACTTATTTTTTCATTCGAAGCCTTGTTTCAATGTAAATTGAAAGTTAGAAATAAATGATTTTGTTGAACCCGTTTAAATCATTAATAGATTTGGCGCTGATCTGGCAAGTTAAGGGACGTTGAGAGGATTCTTTTGCCCATAATTTTTTATAGAAACATTATTTTTATATGCCATCTTTTACAAAAATATACAGAATTTAATGGAGAATATTTTTGCCAAAAAACTACCATGCTCCGAGTTTACCATATAAATATATAAGCCCAATCTTAATTTTTTCGAGATTTTCGAGATCAATTAAATATCTTTTTATGATAAACTCGGAGCAAGCTAGTTTTTTAGCAAAAATATTCTTCATATATGGCTGCATATTTGTGTAAAAAAGGCATATCTATAAAAAGTTACGACCAAAAGAATTCTCTCAGCATCTCTTAACTTTCCAGATCGGCGCCAATCATTAAACACATGATTCTTTATTCTGACTACACAGAACAACCAGACGAATTCAAGGCAATAATTTAAATAAATTTGTAGAAGATAATTACAAGTTAATGTATTAATCCTACTACTATAAAGTGTAATCGGTACGGCCCTGTATGTAATGTATGTAAACGTGTAATGTGTGAGACGATCTCGGGAATATTAGATTTAAACAAGGGCCGTACCGAGGGGGGAGGGGGTATATGTATCTCTTTCAAGGGCCAAAAAAGTTTAAAAAATAAAAAATTCAAAGGGTCTCCCTTATGTTTTTGACCTCTTTGTGATCTTGTACTCTCCCCCCATGAAAAAATTCTGGGCACAGCACTGATTTAAACCCTCAGTGCTAAAACAAAAAGTTGTAGTGGATGGTGAGAGAAGACGATTGGCAACACTTTTATAGGGATTCCCCCTCAAAAATTTTTTATTTTTTCGAAAAAATCATAATGTAGTTATAGGTACGTAAAAAGAACAATTTACCTATAGGTATAAAATTTTGAATTTGAGCATTTCCGATGTATCTACAGGTACATATACCCTCTGGAGAGCAGCTCGATGTATCCGTTATGAGTCACTTTTCTGTGTCCGTTAGAAAATAAATGATTTTGCTGAACCCGTTTAAATCATTAATAGGGTTTGCGCCAATCTGGCAAGTTAAGGGACGTTGAGAGAAGCATGCAAAATCACATAAACGAATAAGTGATTTAAAGGATCAGTCCACTCGGAAAAAAGTTGCCATAATTTGTATATATTTGAAAAGTTCATGAAAAATGGAGCATTTTTTTACGGCACTCTCTGAATCGTTTTAGTTTTTGAGATAATTGCGTGTGAAGTTTCTTCTGTGTATTACAATGAAAACATTTGCCTAGGTTTAAAATTTCTGATTCAATCAAAATTTGTTTATTGACAAGAAAACAATTTGAATTTGTTATGTATCTAGGAAAAAATAAAGATAGCGTTTTTATCGGCTCAATGAGACGAATAAAATGGCACCAAAATTATTCAATTTAAAAATCATTTTGAGTTATCAAAACAAAAATATTTGAAATTTTTAGCAAATTTTCGTTTCAATAACCCAAAATGATTTTTAAATTGAATAATTTTGGTGCCATTTTATTCGTCTCATTGAGCTGATAAAAATGCTATGCTTATTTTTTCCTAAATACTCAAGAAATTCAAATTATTTTCTTGTCAATAACCAACTTTTGATTGAATCAGGAACTTGAAACCTATATGTTTTCGTTGTAATACACAAACGAAACTTCACACGCAATTATCTCAAAAACTAAAACGAGGGTGCCGTAAAAACAAAAATTGCCTCATTTTTCATGAACCTTCCGAATATATACAAATTATGGCAACTTTTTTTATGAATGGACTGATCCTTTAACTTTTGTACTTTATTATATAATTAGGGAGTTGAAGAAACATCATAAAACAAGATTTCTGATGCGATTTTCAGTAAATTATTAAAGAGATCAGCAACATAAATTTGTTGTCTGAATAACTTTTAACTACACCTTATATCTTCTTACATAAAAGTGTAATTAGTGTGTCTGTGCGGACTAACTTGTGAAAGTGCGATCCAAACTGTCAACAAATGAGACCAGGGTCTAATTTTAAAGCTTTTGAGACAAAAATCATTGGGGGGAGGGGGGGGGGTACCCCAATCGATTCTAATTTTTATGTATTACGTGGTACGCGGACATATTTGTATTTAGCAGTATAATACGCTCGGGAGCGAGGCCGAAGGAAGTGCGCCGCAGGCAATTATATGAACATGAGGCCGAAGCTGAGCGCGTGAGACAATAACTTTAAACGTGAGGCCGAAGGCCGAGTCCGAGCGCCGCAGGTTCTCGATTTTCGTTTTCTTTACTTTAATCTTTTTATATAAAAAGCGTAATGTTTGTGCGTCGAATATTTTTTTTGTGCTGCGCGTAGACTGCGTGATGCGCGCAGCACTCAGCGCTGATTGATGCGCTGCACTTTCTCGTAGCGCTATTTGGCTTAAGATTGACACAGATGCAAATCTCAGAAAAAGACCCGATATGCAGTCTCAAGAAGCAGCGAAAATTTCGATCACCGAGATCGAACCTTCCCCGTTCAATATGAATTTTGTGCCAANTGGCTTAAGATTGACACAGATGCAAATCTCAGAAAAAGACCCGGTATGCAGTCTCAAGAAGCAGCGAAAATTTCGATCACCGAGATCGAACCTTCCCCGTTCAATATGAATTTTGTGCCAATTGCTGCTCTCCAACTGCGTTGAATTTTTTAACCATTGCTTTGAATGCCCTATTAAAAGTACACAAAATTAAGAAAATTAGTTTCGAATCACATTAACGTGTCATAAGTGTCAATTTTCTAGAAAACATTAACAATTTATCTAAGCACATTAATTCTAAAACGATTTGTTAGAAACTAGTTTCTGACAGATCTGATCAACCACTAATATGTTAATAATAATATTCCAATTTTACGGTTTTAGAATATATATTCATTATTCTATAAGCAAACTAATTTATCTATATTAGTAATATGTTGTGTGCCAACCATAGTTATAATGCTTCGTCAACCCAGTCTAGGGACTTATGCGACTTGGTATTCGAATTTCGAAGTACTACTTCATTTGCCCTATGGCAAGCAATGCTTTTTCCTATCTTAATCCTTATGGCTATAACATTTTTACGACGGAAAGATAAGGATGACGCCAAATGGTTTGTCTTCCACATCGCCATCCTGAATTTAATTGTCATCATATTATGGGAATTGGTGTACATATTTCCGCATATTAACATGAGTCCTGTTATGTGGTTTTTATTAAGCCTTAGCGAAGATCTGGCTCAAAACTCAATATTTCCTCTAGCTATAACAAGATTTTTGATCTTGTATTTTCAGGGGTTTTATAACAAGTTTTTCACAAAGAAAACATTGCTTTTCTGGATGTTACTGTATGATTTTGTTTTATCTAGCTTGTTTTCTATTTATTATTTTTCCGCTAGTAAAACCTTGTTTATGCTAATAATTTATCTTATTATTCTGCTCGGATCTTTTCTCTGCACCATCCTCGTTTTTATCAAAATAAATAACATGAGAAAACTTGCCAAATCGAGCTCGGATTTTCCTTTAAACGACATAAATCGAGCAGCTTTTATATGTATTTTCCAAGCTACAATTAATTTACTATTACTATCCTCGGTTTTTTTCACCCGTATTTATAGCATGTTTTTCTGGCCACAGGGAATTTCTGATGAAGGAAATATATCTTATTCGATTTATATGATCTTGTATATTTTAAATCTAACTTTGTATCAATTCTCTGTGATTCTTTACACTGTTACAACGTTGTTGATTTTGAAATCGTATAGGAATAGTCTTATAAGAGCTTGTTCTTATTTATTTAATGTTAAAACATGGCGTAATATTTCAGATTTTTCGATAAATTCTAGGGTTGTAAAAGTTTCACCACCTGCACATTCACAAATGGCGTCTGGTCGAGTAAATATGATTAAACCTTAAAGGGGAAAAGTTACCGTTTTAGTCGATATTCGTAAATTTATGGAAAATAGAGATTTTTTGTTTTTACGGTAAATTCCGAATCGCTAATGGCTTCGAGATAAGCATGCGAAGTTTCGTCTGTGTCTTATAACGAAAACATGAATTTCTAATCCACAATTCAATAAAAAGTTGTTGATTGAAACGATGGTAAACATTCAGAATTCAAAATTTCCGGATTATTATCCATACAAAAAACGAGAAAAAAGTTTGAATTTTGAATGTTTATCGATCGTTTCAATAAACAACTTTTTATTGAATCATGGATTAGAAATTCATGTTTTCTTTGTAATACACAAATGAAAGTTCACACATGAGATTATATCGAAGCCATTAGCAATTGTGAATTTACTGTAAAAATAAAAATGCCCCATTTTTCGGGGTAGTACTCTTCCCTAGCCAGCCCTTCCCCCCCCACGCCATTGAGATGGGGTGAACCAAGGAGAATAATTTTTCATTTTTTCCAGTTTTGTGAAAAAAGTTCCCAGCCCATTCCCGCTGAACATGTTGATGTTTGTTGTTTAAAAAATTTTTCATTAAGACTATGCCTATAGGCCAAAAGTCAAAATTTGATTGTTCCAAAATTGTATAATTTTTATTTTAAAAATAAATTATCAACAATTGTTTTTTCTTATACATTGGAGCAGATAAAGCAAAAAATGGACGAATACACTTTAAACATAGAGAAAAATATAAAGATACAATAAAAGTTAAAGAATTGGTTTATATAAACAAGAACATAAAGACTTTAATATTTTTAGTGGCACATATATTGGGATTCAAAAAATCAATTTTCAAGCATTTTCAATTT
>OZJO01029477.1:0-16584 GCA_900406225.1 Acrobeloides nanus | reverse complement strand
TTGTTGTACCAAGATCGATACCGATAACTGGAACAGGTTCTACATTAGCCATTAATATTAAATGATCTAAAATTAGTCGTTAAACGTTTACTTGATATGGTGAATTAATTGTGATGGAATAGTTTAAAAATTAAAATAGTTTGTGAATAAAATCGATTTTTTACCTATTATGTTGACTATCCGTGCTGAATATTATTGATAAGGAATTAAATCATATATGTTTAATTGCTAAAAAACTCGAAGCCCTTAACAGTAAATTTAATGATTAAAATGAGAAAAAATGAAATATTTATTATAATGTTGAAATCTAATAGCCACACAATTAAATAAGTTTATTTTTATATAAATTATAAATATAATTGATAGACACTTTAACACTAGAAAAGCGGATCCCAGATTTTACCTAGTTCCATTCAGAATTTGATGCGGAACATTTTTTCAAAAATAACCATATTAAAAAAGTACTCTGCGATAGGTAAAATGCAAATTTCTACACATATATGCAAATTTCGATATCTTTTCAGTAAAATCGGCATAACTTTTAAAAGATTTGAAGCTAGCTGAGTATCGACACGAAAACTTCAAGAATGTTATTATACCAAAATGTAGCGCAGAATCCCTTCTTTCCAAAACGCCCGACCTGAAGTCTTAATTCCTATCAAAAGTTATGCCAATTTTACTGAAAAGACTTCGAAGTTTGCATATGTGTGTAGAAATTTGTATTTTTACTTATATCAGATCACTTTTGTTAATATGATTATTTTTGAAAAAATGTTTAGAATCAAATTCTGAGTGAAATTAAGTAAAAAACTATGTCCAAAGCTCAAAATCATCGATTTTACGTGTATTTTTGGAAATTTTCTAACCTCTCGAAAACACCCAAGATAATTTTTTTCAGCCACAATTTCTTTCTGGCAGATATATTTCAATATGGGAAACATTTATAGCGTGGTTCGAAAAAATCCGAGAAAATTTTTTTAGGTCTCTCATTTCTACTGCCACGTGTAATTTGAGTTAGGGTTCCAAAACTATAAATCGACATGTCGGCAAAAATGCTTTTTATTCAACCGTAAATTCTTTTCATGCTCTGTTTATTTTTTATGCTCATTTTTAAAAGCCATTTATTATTTTCTTTTAAGCATATTTTCACCGATAATCGACATGTTAAATTTAATATACCTAACAGTTTTAATATTCCTAAATATTCCATCAATTTTATTAATCATAGCGATGTTTTTACGGCTATTTGAAGAACCAAATGCCACTTTAGTTCACCGAATATCGTAGGCTTTCAAGTTGAACGTCTTTGATTTACAGGGTGCCCCAAAAAGGGAATTTTGAGTGATTTTTACATAATTTTTAAAAATAAAAATGACCTCTATAGGAATCATTTTTATAAAATTATAAAGGTCATTTACAAATATAACCTCTATAATTGTATGCAAGAAATTGATTTTGCTCATTCCCAAAGCGTGAAAATGCTTCCATGATCCTTATTCAGGGAAAGATGCGACAAATGACCATTTTCGAATTAAGCCCCAATTTTTTCCCTGAATCAAGGTCAAGAAAGCACTATACTCTTCGAGGATGCCCGTAATCGATTCCCTTCGTAAAATTAACTATATAGTGGTTATTTTTAGAAAAATTTTCGGGTCCCAAATTCATGTAAAATCACGAAAAGTGACCTTTTTGGGCATCCTGTAAAAGAAAACCAAAAACTTGCGATTTTGGCAAAAATTTTACTGAAGAAATAGATACTACTTTAGCTAACATCTTTTTCTTTTTATAATAAATTGAATTTTCCAAAAATTTGATAAAAACACTTGTTGCAATAAAAAAAGGAAATTCGATTCGAACGAGGAAAAAGATGGACAACCCTCTTACTGCTTTCCATTTCAATCTAAAAAAAGTGCAAGATTTTGTTATTTCTCCAAATAAACATGTAACTTTCTTATTTTCTTAATCTCATAAGTTCTAAAAAGTGTTATATTCAAATTTATAAAACAATGTTAAATTGGTTGTATTTAATTATATTAATGCTATTGAATATGCCAACAATGTTATTGCTAGTGGCTATGGTCGTGAGGCTGATTTCTCCACTGGATAATTCGATTATTTATTAATTTGTAAATTTTGTGTATTTTTATAGAAATTTTGTAAACATGCTGTTAAAAATAATAAAATTTTGACTTTTTTACAACAAAGATATATGTTATACGGGTTTTTTTTGGCAAGAATTCGAAATTTTAAAAACAGCCACACCTTTCGACTAACAAGGAACACGCCCGAACTCAATCTCAACATTTTTTACGAGATCTATATAGTTTTGTAGAGCATATTTGACTTTCTGTCAAAAATGAAAAAATTGGCTACTAAAATCTTTCCCCGAGAAGATATACAGGGTGTTCCAAAATTTTTTTACGCTAAAATTTGCTTATAACTTTTTTAAAATAAATCCCTTTTTTATAATTTTGGTTTTAATTTCATCCAGAGACAATAGGAAAGCGAATCATATCAAAAAAACGAAAAAAATTTTATGCACAAATTTTTACTTTGTGCAAAAAATTTTGGCTCCAAGTGGGATTTGAACCAGCGAACTTTGTGAACAATAAGCCGCTGCTTTGGCACTGCACCACCGAGGCTTGTTTATGGTGAACTGTCACGGTCACACAGTTCGCGGGTTCGAATCCCACTTGGAGCCAAAATTTTTTGCACAAAGTAAAAATTTATCCGTAAAATTTTTTTTCGTTTTTTTGACATGAATCGCTTTCCTATTGTCTCTGGATGAAATTAAAACCAAAATTATAAAAAACGGATTTATTTTAAAAAAGTTATAAGCAAATTTTAGCGTAAAAAAATTTTGGAACACCCTGTATATTTAACTTTTAATTATAACCAATTTTTATCCATTGTTAAATAAGTGCAGTGTTGTGTAGTGGTATCGTGCTCGATTCGAGAGCTGACTACTTGTTCGATGCCAGCTGCGTTAGAATGTTTTTGCCCAAAAACTAAAACGACTATACCTCCTCAGGGAAAGATTTTTAACAGCTAATTTTTTCATTTTTGACGGAAAGTTGGGTATGCTTTACAAAGCTATAATATAGGTCTTGTCAAAAATTTCGAGATTGAGTTCGGACGTCTTCTTTGTAAGCTCAATGAGATGGGTAAAACGAGGTATGTATTGTACAAAGATGCTAACGATTCACATGGCCGAGTTGTTAATGTGTCAGGATTCGCACTTATAGGTCTCAGGTTCGAATCCCGCATCAAATTTAAAGTTGTCCAAATTCCATGAAAATGTTTGCATATCTTTTTGAGGCCCAAGCCATAAAAAATCGCGGCCCTTTGACACCTCTGATTGCATTCTAATCGTTCCCAACAACGTTTTAATGATCTAGGGGTCATACACTTTCTTAATAAGTAGTAGGTAGGGAATAGGCGTGCAGAAAACAAAAAAAGTTTGGGGTACCTCCTGAAAAAATAAAAAAATTCAAATTTTTCAATTTTTAAGAGTTTTCAAATGGGTCGTCGTAGAAAAATCCCCAGACCGGTTTCCTACCTAAAATTCGAATTTAATTCAATTTTGCTTCAATACACACATCTCTTCTCTGAATCAGGATCAGGGAAGCATTTTAAAGGTTCGGCAATGCGCGCAACCGATTCCTCGTATAGGAAAACCCCCTATAGGGTTATTTGTGTGAAAATTAAAAACTTGAAAAAATCGCAAAATTACAGGGTGGGCCAAAAAAAACCGGATTTTATGCAAATTTTTCCGAAAAACTTTTTTTTTGAATTTTTGCAAAAAATGACCCTACTACCCCTAATTTTATGCGAAAAATCAATTGCGCGCATTCCCGAAGCTTGAAAATGCTTCCTTGACCCTGAATCAGGGAAATAAGGGTGTATATTGAAGCGAAAATATGAAAATTTTAGATTTCTCTTCTAAAAATCGACTTTTTAGACTAATTTCTAGGCAAAAAATCGATTGCGCGCATTCCCGAAGCTTGAAAATGCTTCCTTGACCCTGATTCAGGGAAATAAGAGTGTGTATTGAAGCGAAAATATTTCACTTCAATACACTTTTATGCAAATTTTTCCGAAAATTTTTTTTCTTTTTTATGTTTTTAATTGATAAATTAAGCAATTTTTATCGTTTAAAACCAAAGAAAAACAATTAACAACAACAAAACATGATCTAGACTTTATTGAAATATTGCTGAATCGGCTTTCCATCATCATCTATGACCTTCTGCAATCGCGGGCGCAATTCTCGCAACCATTTTCTAATAGTCTCAACATCCAATTCGTCCCAGACTTCTCGGATTCGCGTTTTCAATTCGTCCAAATTCAATGCCGTGCCTTTCTCGTACAACTTCTGCTTCATCCAAGCCCACAGACGATAGTCACACGGGTTCAAGTCAGGCGAATAGGTTCAAGTCAGGCGAATATACACCCTTATTTCCCTGATTCAGGGTCAAGGAAGCATTTTCAAGCTTCGGGAATGCGCGCAATTGATTTTTCGCATAAAATTAGGGGTAGTAGGGTCATTTTTTGCAAAAATTCAAAAAAAAATTTTTTCGGAAAAATTTGCATAAAATCCGGTTTTTTTGGCCCACCCTGTACTCTATCACATGACATCAACTCCCCAAAAGTAGACTGGTCCTTTAAATACCCGGTATATTTATAGGCGGTTGAAGAAACTCGTCGCAAAGTGTCTCAGCGCCAACAAAAGCCCTCAAACCATAGCCACTCTCTAAAACACCATCGCCATTTACGATGACGAAGTCGTATTCAAACTCATGATATTGCTAAAAGATTGCTTATGAAAAGAATAAGTTACTTGGATACTCACCGGAAAACTATTGCGCAGCAAATAAAACATAGCATTGTGCCCTAGGGGTACACACCTAATCCCCCACGACATGGCATGATTGACGTCGTCATCAAAGTCCAAGCTTCTACGTACCGATCGCTGTTGCACATGTTCAAACTAAAAATAAAGGGTGGCGCAAAAAGAGCATAGACTCGAATGAAACGAAAGGTTTGAAACGATACGAATGAAACGACACGAATAGAACAAAACCAAATTCAGGGTTTTCGTGTCAATATTCAGGTGAATTCAAATTCGTTTCCGGAAGCTGTCTGGAAATGAAATCGTTTCATTTGTGTTCGTTTCATTCGTATCGTTTCAAACCTTTCGTAACCAAATTCAGGGTTTTCGTGTCAATATTCAAGTAAATTCAAACCCGTTTCCGAATGATTTCCAGAAGCTATCTGGAAATGAAATCGTTTCATTTGTATCGTTTCACGTAAGTATCCTCGATATAGGCATAGACTCGAATGAAACGAAAGGTTTGAAACAATACGAATGAAACGATGTCATTTCCAGATGGCGGAAATCGTCCAGAAACGAGTTTGAATTTGTCTGAATATTGACAGGAAAACCCTGAATTTGATTTCGTTTCATTATGTCATTTCATGCGTGTCGTTTTATTCGATTGTTTCATTCGTATCGTCAGGAAACGGGTTTGAATTTGTCTGAGTATTGACACGAAAACCCTGAATATGGTTTCGTTTCATTATGTCGTTTCATTCGTGTCGTTTTTATTCGATCGTTTCATTCGTATTGTTCGGAAACGGGTTTGAATGTGTCTGAATATTGACACGAAAACCCTGAATTTGGTTTCGTTTCATTATGTCAGACCATGAAATATTCAAAATTCAATTTTTTTTGCTAAAGTTCGATTTTTTCGTAAAAATTCGATTTTTTTGCCAAAATTCAATTTTTTGGTAAAAATTCAATTTTTTTTTGCCAAATTTCAATTTTTGTCAAAATTCAATTTTTTTTACCAAAGTCAATTTTTTGCCTCCCAGATCATGAAATATCCAATTTTCGTATTTTCAAGTAGGAATTCCTACCGAAAATAACTGAAAAAATGAAAACCGTATATTTCATGTCCTGGGAGCGTTTTTAAGGATTTTCGATGAGCGAAATCGATTTCTCGCATAAAACTATCCCTAATGAGTAATTTTGGAAAAATTTCGCCAAAAAATGACCAAATGGTGGTCTTTTTTTGGAACACCCTGTGTGATTTTTTTGTGTTATGGATAATCTCATTTACTTGATAAGTCTGAAAAAATCACCTTTGTATCAAAACGAAAAACATTCCGAGATTGTACGACGTGATTCCTATTTTGCGGAACAGCACGAAATAAGTCAAAATTAATATCCATTGCCATTGTTTACACTTGGAGTCCCCAAATTGGAAATGTCCACCATAGGGGGGATCACGTGGTCTCCTTCTTCTTCTTCAAAACATACGTCAACAAACCAGCTGTTTATTCTGAATAGAATCACCCGAAACTTGAGTATTGATTCAGGCGAGAATATTTTGTGAAAAGATATCTTCTTCTACTTCTTCTTTTGTATGCATGTTTTCTCTACTCTGTTGGAGGTCAGTGTTCAGCTGATTTTTTGTCACAGCCTATGCGTGTATGTGTACGTTATGATCGTGTGTGTGTGTTTGTGTCTGCACTACATAATTTTCTGTTTCATCTTTCTTATCGCAAAATTATTTCTCGTTCGATTTGGAAATTGGAATCCGCTTTTTGCGAATATGATTCAACTCCCTTTTTGTGTTGCATTAAGATGACATTTAGATTATTACAGGGTGTTCAAAAAAAAATCCACCATTTGGTTATTTTTGAAAATTTTCCAAAAAAATTTTTTCTCCAAAATTACTCATTAGGGGGTAATTTTATGCGAGAAATCGATTGCGCATATCGAAAACCCTTGAAAACGCCTCGCAAGCCATGAAATATACGATTTTCGTATTTTTCAGTAGGAATTCCTACTTGAAAATACGAAAATTGGATGATATTTCATGGGCTGGGAAGCGTTTTCAAGATTTTTCGATGCGCGCAATCGATTTCTTGCATAAAAATACCCCCAATAAGTCATTTTGAAGAAAAAATTTTTGGAAAAATTTTCAAAAATGACCAAATGGCGGCTTTTTTTGGAACACCCTGTAAGATATTTTTATTCACTGATTGGCATCTAGAAAAAAACGGAAAAACTTACGTAATAAGTGCATAATAAGAATAAGCATACAAATACACAGCAACGAAATAAAAAAATATTTACAGGGAATGGAGTTGGTGTACGGGCGAAAAAAAAGAAAAATTTTCGATTTTCGCGTCAATACACCTGAATCCGTTCCCTGAATCAGGGTCAAAATGAGTTTAAAAAAGTGCATTTTTTTATTTTTGGGTCTAAAAATTTCTTACTAAAAATTTTTTACATGACACGTATAGGGATAATTTTATGCGGGGAATTGATTGAGCACATTTTCTAAGCATGAAAAAATTATTTTGACCCTGATTCAGTGAATGAAATTCCCTGAATACGGGCGAAAAAAGAAAATTTTTCGATTTTCGCGTCAATACACCGAATCCGTTTCCTGAATCAGGATCAAGTTAATTTTTTCATGCTTAGAAAATGTGCGCAATCGGTTCTCCGCATAAAATTATATACAGATGGGTCATTTTTAGTAAAAAATTTTCCAGTCCCAAAAATTTTTTCGAGCCCCAAAAATCACAAAATGCACTTTGTTCAACTCACCCTGCAGAAAATCAAAACCGAATCAATAAATATACAAGAAAAAGAGTATATGACTCGATTAAATTAGGTGCACAAAATTGTTGACGAAACTTATTGATATATAACCCAGGGTCAAGTACAGACACAATAGGGGGGGGGGGCACCCACGTAAAAAAATTTTCGAAAATAATACTTCTAGGGGTAAAAACATGCGGGGAATCTGAATTTGACATTTTCGAAGCGAAAAAACGCTTCCTTGATTCAGGGAAGACTAATGTATTGAAGCAGAAATCACATTTTTACGACTTTTCGCTTCAGTACACAGGCCTTCCCTGAATCAGGGAAGTGTTTTTCGCTTTGAAAATGTCAAATTCGGATTCGCGAAAAAACATAATGAGGGACCAAGGTGATTTTTAAATTTTTTTTGTAAAACTCAAAAAAATTATCTTGATCCCCTCACCCCCTTATGTTTTTCCCAAAAATTTTGAAAAAACATAAGGGGAGACCAAGGGGTCCCACCCGCAAAATGTTAAAATTTTCGATGGGGGGAGTGTTTGTACACTTATGGTCACCTGTACCCCCATTTTTTGAGGTCACTTTTAAAATATGGCGGCCTCTACTTATAAGATATAAAAAATTTGCTTGCCTTGGTTTTCTAATGAGCCCACTGTCTCCTTTTGAGTCGTGTTTTAAGCCAAGAATGAAAGAAATTTTAAGTATACCAGAAAAAGCATATTGATAATAAACTAATATGGAGCTACTACACCATAGGAGGGGGTCACTCGTGTGAAAATTTTTTCTGAAAAGATGTTATTTTCTCGAATTTTCGTGTCGATATACAGCTTGTCTTGAATCGGAGGTCAAATTCGGATTCCCCCTCCCCCCCGCACATTTGTTCCCCAAAAGGGGTTGTTTTTAAGCAAAATGGCATTTTTACGACTTTTCGCTTCAATACACAGCTTTCCCTGAATCAGGAAAGCATTTTTTCGCTTCGAAAATATCAAATTCGGATTTCCCGCATGTTTTTTTGGCCATTTCCAGAAAAAATTTTCGAAAAGTTTTTCACGTGAGTGACCCTTTGTTGTGTAGTAGTTCCACTAATCCACCAACATGGAAATTTTTACATAGAATTTCCTTTTGTTTAGAATGAGCACAAATTGATGATCCAAAACTGTGACTAATTATGCATGAAAGCTAAGTAGTATTAAACGAAAAACTATTGCATCCAAATAACAAATTCTCCGAAGCATTTGATTTGGACAACTTGTTAATTGTTTGAAAATATTTTTTATGAAACATGATATTTTAAATCGAAGGGCATTCAGGCATTGGATCTTCTGGTGGCGGAGAAGTACTGAGAGGCGTGGGGACGGGTGGTGGGATTTGAACGATTGAAGTTGATGCATCACCTTAAAGTAACAGGTCCACTCGGCAAAAGTTATTATATTCGGTAAGTTTATAAAAAATGGAGCATTTTTTGTTTTTACAGTAAATTCAATACACCAGCCTCCTTCCCTGAATCAGGGAAGTATTTTCACGCTCCAGGAATGCGCGCAATCGATTTCCCGCATAAAATTACCTGGGTCATTTTTAGAAAAATAAATTTTCGGGTCCCAAATAGCCACTTTTTTTGGCCCACCCTGTATTTCAAATCCCTGATTCAATAAAAAGTTGTTTATTGAAACGATTGAGCAAAAAATTCAAAATTTTTTCTAGAATTTTAACGACGATCAAAATCCAGCAAAAATTGAATTTTGTATTTTGATCAATCGCTTCAATACACAACTTTTTATTGAGTCAGGGATTTGAAATGTACATGTTTTCGTTGTAATACACAGACGAAAAACTTGACACATTATCTCAACTCCGTTAGCGATTCAACATTTACTGTAAAAACGAAAAATGCTCCATTTTTCATGAACCGAATACCATCAAAATATGGCTATAACGTTTTTCATGGTTAGCTTTACGAAAAATGTCGGCTACTTGGCGAAGTGGATAAGAAAGCCGCCTGTCCGATCTGGCAAGTTAAGCAACGTTGAGCCCGCAGGTTCGATATACAAAAAACTTACAAAGAATGGAGCAAAAAATTTTTGCTCCAATCTTTGTAAGTTTTTTGTATATCGAAATTTTCGGATCGAACCTGCGGGCCCAACGTTGCTTAACTTGCCAGATCGGACGGGCGGCTTCCTTATCCACTTCGTCATGTAGCCGACATTTTTCGTAAAGCTAGCCATGAAAAACGTTATACTTTTTCCGAGTGGACGCGTTCTTTTTTGCTTATATGTAAAAAATAAAAAATTACCGGACTCTTCATCATCAGCACTTAAATTTTCATCTTTTCCATTTTCGCGTGTTTTGGGGCTAAAAAATTGATTATTTAAAACATTTTTGGGTCATGTGAAAAAATTAGATTACAGGGTGGCGCAAAAAAACGAGATTTTTGAGCGATTTTTTTCAAAAAATCAAAATTGAGGCCAATTTTTTGGGCAAAAACCAAACAACGAAGCTGGGTATCGAACCCGCGACCTTTTGAACAACAGCCAAACACGCAACTTACTGCGCTATTGAGGCCGCTCGTCCCACAACCTTAAATTCTTTATCATTTAACTTTTTTTAACTGCTGAATTCATCAATGAAAAAAGTTAAATGATAAAGAATTTAAGGTTGTGGGACGACGTGGCCTCAGTGGCGCAGTAGGTTGTGTGTTTAGCTGTTACTAATTCAGGGTCAGGGAAGCGTTTTAAGGGCTGGATTTCTCGCATAGAAAAATCTCCCACATGATTATTTTGATAAAAATTTAAAAAATTTGAATTTTTTGAAAAAAATCTCTTGCGCCAGCCTGTAGATGAAGCATAAGTGGATACCTTTCAACATGAGATGATGCCCGGTGACTTCGTTTCTGGTGTTTTCTCTTCTTCCCATTCGATTCTCCACTACTCGGAACGATATCATCGTCCTCATCATGTGGGCCAATAGAAGCGGAACGAGAATATGAAGCATGGTGTCTTCGCTTCTTCACCGGTTGTTGTGTAATCGGTTTAGAGTTGGAAATTATTGGCGGGGATGGAACGACACTACCTTCCACCGCACTCGGAGTTCCTGGCTCCACATCAGCTGTTATGGTCATCTGATTCGAGCATACAGTGGTCATCTAGAAAGGCGTTGAAAAATTTTACAGATGATTTTTTCTCCTACCGAGTGTCCATCGGCTGTTGGATTGTCATAGTTCGAATTATCGGCGCCGGCAAACCTGACTCGTCTTCCAGATTCGGCCTATAAATATTTAGGAGTTATATATATGTTACCGTTTTATCTGAAAAAACTAGTTTTATTTGAAAGAATCGAAAAAGGTCTAAGCTTAGGCTTAAGCCTAAACCTAAGCATAAGCCTAAGCCTAGGCTTAGACTTAAGCCTAAGCCTAGGCTTAGGCTTAATCTTAAGCCTATTGATTTTCACATAAAACGCTAACATATACATCTAAAAACATCAACGAAATCGACCCGAACCGAATGAAACATGACCGAAACCGCAATTCCGTAATAACGGAACCGCAGAACCCAGCCCATCTCCCAACCCAAGCAATAACATCCATAGGTGGCAATGCCAATTTGGTTTTTGGCATTCCCAGATAGGTTACTGACCTCATCCAATCGCCCATCGTGGCTACCATTCAAACTTTCTTCATCCAAAATTTGGTGCCTATTCTGATCCGCGCCGGTCGCTCTCTTCATATAATTAAACGCTCTTGAAAATATCTTCGAAGCCCTAGTCAATGGCCACCGGTTGGTTTCATGCTCGCTGTCGACTTGAGTGCCTCGTTGCAACAAATGCTCCATGGAGCCGGCGGTCGAATCCACCACTGAAATGCTGCCATCGGACACCCGGCCAACTCGTGAAAGATTTAAGTAGGCTTCGGCACGCACATTCCCCGGAAAGGCACTGTTAGTTGAGGTTCCCGGCAGTCCAAAATCGGCACTACTCGTGGTCGCCATCTAAGAAGGTATGTATATTTAAAATGAGTAGTCAAGTTTACAGGTTGTTCATAACGTAATAGAGGTTCATTATCCAAGTTGGAGCGACGAGTCGACACGGATGGACGCCGCTCGTTGTCGGAATCTGATGAGTCAGCGCTACTTGGACCAACTTTTCTTTTACATACTGGGCAAACTTTTCGATTTTTAGTCAACCATGGATCAATGCATTTACAATGATAAGCTAAAAAATGATGATGATAGAGGGTATAAAATAGGGTATTACCATGTCTACAAGGCAGAATCCGGACCTTTTCGCCATCTTGAAAATCTTCAAGACAAATGGCACAGGTCTCGTATTCGAACTCGGCACCCTTTTTGTACTTCTTGGTGGGGATTTTCTTTAGATTCGAACGGGAAAGACGTTTCCTGGCTAAGCGCCGCCTTTCACGGCATACCCGAATTATCTAAAAGTTAGTTTTTCATAAGGGAGAGGAGCTATCTAACGCTAGATGTTGAAGCTAACTAACGCTAGCTGTCAACACTATCTAACGCTAGCTGTCGACGTTATCTAGTGCTAACTGTCGAAGCTAACTAACGCTAGCTGTCGAAGCAACCTAACGCTAGCTGTCGAATACCTAACGCTAGCTGTCGAATACCTAACGCTAGCTGTCGAAGCAACCTAACGCTAGCTGTCGAAGCTAACTAACGCTAGCTGTCGAAGCTAACTAACGCTAGCTGTCGAAGCTAACTAACGCTAGCTGTCGAAGCTAACTAACGCTAGCTGTCGAAGCTAACTAACGCTAGCTGTCGAAGCTAACTAACGCTAGCTGTCGAAGCTAACTAACGCTAGCTGTCGACGCTATCTAACGCTAGCTGTCGAAGCAACCTAACGCTAGCTGTCGAAGCAACCTAACGCTAGCTGTCGAAGCAACCTAACGCTAGCTGTCGACGTTATCTACTGCTACGTGAGCCCCAATTGTTAAAGACTTACCAATGAAATTAAAAGAACAATTAAACAAAAACTGACAACCGCCACGAAAGGAATCAAATATTTAATGAGGTCATAATATCCAGGTGTGGCCTTGATTGAAACAACAAATCTAGACAAAAAATTTTTGAGTAGCACAAATTCCTAAAGCAAGAGAATGTACCCTTTATCGACACTATAATTTCCCATCATGTTTTGCATACATGCATAAGTGACCATAACAACCGGGATGGTAACTCGTTCCGAATATTTGCTTCCGGACATTGGAATAGGCGGCTGTCCGGGATTATTATATACAATAAGTGCTTGATAACCAATCGATTGTGCCATTTGTGCATTGTAGGCCTAAAAGATGAAGGTCGCTAATAGAGAAAAAAAGAGAGTGTTTGAGAAAATTTGAAAAATGAGCCTTGTCTTGAACACATACTTTTTCAGAAAAGCTGCAATTTCCACGAGGCACAACAGCAAAATAGTTGTCACACAATCTAGTATGATTGAGTTGCGGAAGCTAAATTTTGATTAACCACAAAAATTCGTTTTCAAAACCCCCACCGTGACATGCTCACAAGCATCTTCGGGTATCGTCCGAAGTGCACAGCCAGTGGAAAACGACCCAAAACTAAACGCCATCACATCGTCACCAAAATTGGCACCCGTCGCTTCACATTTTATCACCGGTCTACGTCCACCCAATGGTGTTGACTCAAGCTGAAAAAAAGGTCCGGGGTGTTTTAGTAAATTTCTTTGAAACGATTACAATTTCCACAAGATATTGATACTGTGCCGAAGTTCCATCTAATATTGCGACAAAAATATGAAGAATGACTGTCGGTAGGAAACATTTCGATGGTGGTAGGAGTTTTATCATTCTCATAGAATATTTATAGACATTTGAATATGTATAGTGTTAGAAGAACAAAAAGAGCACCCGTAAAGTTATAGCCCTAAAATTTTTATAAAAAAATTCTTTCACGAATCCGAAATTTCAACAAGCGTATAGAAGCAAAAAAGATCATGGAAACATTGGCACGACTACTTTTTCACGCTTACTTTATTCAAAATTGCCAAAAATCGAAATTTTTGCTCAAAATCAAATTTTTTTAAAATTACCACCCTATGGGCCAGTCCTTGCCTCAGACAGCAGCTGCGTGACTAAACAGCTGCTGCGTGGCCCAATCAGCTGCTGTGTGATCAAACAGCAGCTGCGCCGCAGCGCGCAGTAGCTGTTTAGTCACGCAGCAGCTGCATGCAGCGCGCAGTTGCTGTCTGAGGCAAGGACTGGCCCTATATTTAAACAATTTGCGCCAATGTATAAATTTTCCATTGTTTTATCACACTAATCAGCATTCTTGAATTGTTCGGCAATTGCATCAAATTACGCATGTGTCGTAAGAATCATAGTCTGCCATAATTTGAAAAAGTTCATCGGTAAAAAGACCAGATAACTCCGTTTCTTCAGAAGTTTCTGCGTCAATCCATTTCTTGTTAGAAATGGCAAACAACTTATTACGAATTCCCATTGAAAATCTCTAAAGATCAGGAGAGCCTTTCCCAGTTCCAAGAGCCTAAAAATACGTTTGTTGCTCTATTCCAAGCTTCTGCTAATCCAGTTATTCTATAAAAGATTATGTAAAAAAAGCGCATAAAATTAATTTTTGAAAAAAATGATCATTTTCAAAAAAAATTACTTTTTTCGAAAAGTGCGTCCTCATTCCGAACTAGTACCACCAAACAACGCAAACAATGAAAAATTTACACATTGGCGTGAAAAACAAAACGTGAAAAAAGTAATAGTGCCGAAACATTGAAGCTTGTGATATAACTAGTGATGCTCAGGGCTGCCACTAATTCGTTCGAACGGCTCCCGAACGGACTTTAGTTCACTAATAACTTCACTAATTGCGTTCGGAAACAGCACTAATAGGCGTTCTGAAACGTTCAGACGATTTCAGAAACGTTCGGATTCGTTCGAGCGCTCGTCCGAAAGTTTCCGAACGCGTCAGAACATTTCCGAACGCCTATTAGTGATGTGTCCGAACGGAATTAGTGATGTTATTAGTGATAAATTAGTGAAGTCAAAATTTTCCGAACGAATTAGGGTGCTCGTTAGTCGTTGTCACGCCCAAAAAACACTGTTAAATGAGCTGTGAAACGTTGTCGAGCTCAATAAAAAAACGCTGTTAAACGTTATCGAACATTGTCGCACGACAACGATTTTTCGACAACGTTGTCGAGAATCTCAAGAAATCTCGACAACGTTGTCGAAAAATCGTAAAGTATTTCCAATTTTCAATGTAAATCATAAAAAACGATGACAACGTTGTCGAAAAATCGTTGTCGCGCGACAATGTTCGACAACGTTTCACAGCGTTTTTTATTGAGCTCGACAACGTTTCACAGCTCATTTAACAGTGTTTTTTGGGCGTGACAACGACTAACGAGCACCCTTAGTGTCGGCCCTCAAAGTTACAAAAAGTGACAATTTTGTTAATCGATAAATATGCGAATTTGGAGCACAATATATAGTTTATTCAATATTGCAGACAAATTTGTCACCATTATCACCATGAACACATATATTGTGCCCAAAATTCGCATATTTATGGTCGATGACATCATGGTCACTTTTTATAACTTTGAGCATCACTATGACACATTGAATCAAAATGAGTTATCACAGGCCCAAAGAAATCAATAAACCAAATTCTCACAAAGTACATGTATAAAAACACTCCCTCAACATTTACATAAGGATTAATGAAAGTAAAAAAGCCGTTGGAAAATCAACAATAAATAAATAAATTTTCGGCTGGATGATTGGATGCCCACCACCAACTGTGATAGTGTGGTGCTCATCGGTCCTCCTGGAATGGATAAACACCGAGCAGCATCATGTGTTTCTCACGAATGAACACAAATATACAACTTGCAAACATTCGCTTCAATTCTCTCCACAAATGAAGCATAGTCGATGTTTTTCAATAAGATTAGAACATGTAAAATTTGGTTAAACGTAAACAATTGAACATAAAATTGAAAAATTGAGCATAATACTTTGACGGCTCTAAGTTCATTTAATTTTTCAACCTTAAACTTTTATCATTACCACCTAAAAATCAAGAAATAGTGAGACTCATTCAGCCAAAGTTTCATCATGCTTTTAGAAAATAAATCCTGTTTTTTGAAATTTATCGAATTGCCATTTTGGCACTCTTCAATTTAACGCTCACATCGGACTTTTTACAGTCGGGGCCAGGCTCCGAAAATGTGGCCACGGGGCCGGTGGGGGCCTACCTTTTCTCTAAGAGGTTAAAGCCTAGAAGCCTAATTTCTTTTCTAAAATGTTGATGGGACCTCAATCTAGTAAACCCACATCAAGGACCCAGGACTTCATTTGAAAAATTTTTTTCTAGAAGCGTTGGGGACCTAAAAATTGGCACTTTTTTCAAAAAATGCATGATTTAACGATTCTAGAAGAAATTTTTCAAATGAAGATGGGGCCTTGATGTGGGTTTATTAGATTGAGGTCCCATCAACATTTTAGAAAAGAAATTAAGCTTCTAGTTTTTAATCTCTTAGAGAAAAGCTCGGCCCCCGCGGCCCCATGTCGGAGCTCGATAAACCGACACCTCTCGGGGGGTCGGTTTATCTTTCCCAGGAGAGGTGTCGATTTATCGAGATTTTTTTAAAATTTCATTACAACAAAATTGATTTCAAATACAAAAATAGACTTAAAGGACCAGTCCAGTAATTTACAACCATATGAAAAAATTATATATTCGGAAAGATCATGACAAATGGACCATTTTTTGTTTTTACGTCATGTTCTGAATCGTTGTAGTTTTCGAGATAATTGCGTTTGAAATTGTTCATGTTTTCGTTGTAATACACAAACTTTTTTGAATCTTTTACGGAAAAATCGATTTTTTAAATTTTCATAACATGAACATTGTAGCAATTTTTTATAGCTAAATGAGACGAACAAAATGACACAAAAATTATCCAATTTGAACATTGTT
>OZJO01029476.1:0-14259 GCA_900406225.1 Acrobeloides nanus | reverse complement strand
TGGATATTTGGCCATGTATAAAATTATGTGAGTGTCTGGGGCCAAGGTGGTCTTGGCATAAAATGAAGCCCCAATCTCCAGCTACAAAATTCAAAAGACCGCTTGTCAAAAGCAAAAGGACTTAATGACTTAGAGCCGATCCAAGTTTGGTCAAAACATGGTCATTGTTCCCAACTTCTAGGGGCCATAGCTCCATGGGGAGAGGTCGCCGGGTCGGGAGCCCAGAACTAAAGTTGCATAACTCGGTGAGTTCTATCAGAATATCCACCTAAATTTTCGTTCAGCGATGAAAAAATTTTTGTGACATGCCCTTCGTCTCAAAGCTCGATTCTATCGCGGAACCTGTTTTAAGCAAACGTGAAATAGTGCTATTTTCGTGAAAACAAGATGAAGGAAGCATTTTCACGCAATGGGGATGTGCACAATCGATTTTTCATCCTATTTTTACCCCTAGAAGATCATTTAAAAAAAAGGAGAAAGGGTTCGAATTTTTTTTTGGAGAAAGGGCTCTAATTTTCACTCCCTTTAAGATTTTTTGGCTTATCTTATACATGTCTAAACATAAGGAGACCTTTTGTTTGTTATGGGGGTGAGAATCCCCACCCTTTTTAAATATGGGACAGAGAAGCCTTTCGACAACATTATGTGGGGGAATCCCCATTTAAACTACGATTGAATACAAGATTCTCAATAACCTGAGTAAAAAATGATCATATGGCCTGTTAGACAAGAGCATTAAGGACTTTAATTAAGTGGATTAAAAGGATCCATGAAGTTACAATTTTTCTATTTATTTTTACTCTAGGGAAAACTCAATTTATGATCATCGGTGAAAGAATAAAATGAATAAAATTGGAAAAATATTTTACAGGGTGGCGCCCAGTGCCGTACCCAGGATTTTTTCTTGGGGAGGGGGTGCAAAATCTCTAGTTGTCAACATTTTTTGGTCAAAAACATAAGAGGGACTTTAAAAATTTTTTTGGTCCTTGGGGGTACATGTAAACCCTAGACCCTCCCCCCCCCATTCGGTACGGCACTGGTGGCACCTAAAAACCGGATTTTTGCGATTTTTAACCCTATAGATTTTTATTATAATTTTTAAGTTTTACCAAAATGACTCGATATGGAGTTTATATATGCTAGAAATCGGTCGTGCGTATTGCCGAACCTTGATAACGTTTCCCCATATTTAGGTAAGAGGGTGTGTCGTGAAGCGAAAATAGGCTAATTCAAAGACAGGCGTTTTCAATTTTCGGCTTTGCGAGAAATCGATTTCTCGCATATGAAAACCCATATGGGGTTATTTTGGTGAAATTAAACAACTTGAAATTTTTCGAAAAAGCGATCAAAAATCGCAAAATCCGGTTTTTTGGGTCACGCTGTAAAGAGAGAGCTTTCAATTGAAACGATTTTTCATGCTTTTACAACTTTTAGATTATTTTTATAAAAACTTCATCTAGTATCCTCCTTATACCTACTTCAAAACTGATCTTGATGTCTGAGTTCGAAATTTAAAAAAATCCCTAATCACAAGGGTCCTCCTTATATTTTTTGGGAAAATGACATTTTTTGATAAGTGCCTCCTAACCGACCCTTCTCCCTCCTTCATTGGGGGAGGGGGGTATTTTTTCAACAACAAAAAAAGATTTTTCAAAGGAAAATTGATATTTTTAAAGGAAAAAGAGTATAAAAAGGTTATAAAATAGGTAAATTTTGTTTTTTGTAGTTTAGTATTTATTTACCGCCGTGAGGAGGTTACCCTCCCCCTCCGACATATGAGGATCAAACCTTCCTCGTTCCAAAATTGAAAATCAGGGTTTTGGCGGGAATTCAAATTCTAAACCAATTCCAAAAAATAGCCAACTTCAAACGCGATTATCTCGACAACGATAACGATTCAGAATTTACTGTAAAAACAAAAAATACTTCATTTTTCATGAATTTTCCGAATATGTATAAATTATGGTAAATTTCGCTAATCTAAAGAACTTTCAATTTCGAATAACACAACTTTGGAACGTTATAGCTCAGCTATGCTAAAGTTATATGACCAAAGAAAGGTACCATTAGGAAGCTCTAAAGTGGTACTATAAAATGCCGCTTTTAATGGCCACGCTTTCGCTTTAAGGGCCAAAAAAAATTAATTTTTCTCAAATTAGCGCCTCAAAAAATTACCAAAAATTTGGAAAATAGCTCCATAACTTTTTATGGCTTTGAGTTTGCCCCCATAGTGTGTTATAAAAAATGTAGCATATTATACCAGCTTTCTAATGAGCTCTTGATCTAAGCTCAAACTTTTCATCTGACCGAGATATTGGCCAAAATAGCCCATAATACCTGAAAAATGGTCCATATAGCCAGATCTCGGTTCCAAGTAAGGTTTGGGGTCAAAATTTTTGCACCATCGTGTTCAGCATGGTCGAAAACCTAGGGTATATGCCGGTTTCGAAAAAAAACTGAACACTTTGGAAAATTGTTGTCTCCTTGGCTGAACAAAAGTCGATTCTTACAGAAATCGTCTTTTAAAACGTTTTATGACCGTTTGTGCCGTTTTATAACGTTTTAAGAGGCAATGTCTCGAAATATCGAAAATGGGCCACAAGGGGGTGAGCGCACGCCAAAAAGTGTTGCCACAAATTTGAAGCCTAGGTTATTTTTATGTACCTAGTGAGTGATTATCAAAAACATATAAGTTAGGTCCCGAGCCTTTAAACTTGAGGAGAACTCGAGGTGTCATTTTCGCAAAAATCGTCATCCGGACCCTATTTTTGTTTTTATCACAACTTTTTTCTACTGAAGCGTTTTCTACAATTTAAAGCACGTTTTCATTGCCAGTAGTGCCCCTTTCCAACGACACCTCGATCATGATCCTAGCATTTATAGTTTTTGAGAAAAGTGACTTTTTTCTATTAATAACTCTTCTTGATCCCCTCAAAAATTCACTTTTTGGGCTCTAGCTCGAAATTTTCTCACTACGCGAGCTCTGAGTCGCACATAAAAATAAACTAAAATTCCTGACTGACATCCCTGATCAAGTCCCTTTTCTGGGACCGGATTTCAAAAAATGTAAAAATCGCTAATAAAGTAGGAAGTCAAAAATTTAAAATTCTTTAGATTAGCGAAATTTACCATAATTTTATATATTCGAAAAATTCATGAAAAATGAAGCATTTGTTGTTTTTACAGTAAATTCTGAATCGTTATCGTTGTCGAGATAATCGCGTTTGAAGTTGGCTATTTTGATTTGAATTTCCCACCAAGACCCTAATTTTCAATTTTGCCTCTTAAAAAAAGTAATACTTTGCCTGCAGTAAAGCACCTGCTTTAACGGGAATATGATTAACTTCTGGTTCTTAGAATAAAAATTAAAAAACTGTGCCTTGACTACGCTAAAGCACCTGTTTAAACAGGAATATGATTATAATCCAAATTTGTCTTATTCGAGACTACCAGAACTGTGATATAATAAAAATTTTTTATAAGCATGCCAAATTTAACACTAGACGATTTTTATAACCCTACAGTGACCTCTATTACTAAAGTTATTATGGATATAGCATTTGTGTTTCAAATTATGATGCTGCCATTTATCGTATATGCAATTATCAAGAAATCAGGAAAGATGGAAATTTATCGATGGTATTTGCTAAATGAGATCATTTGGAGTTCTTTATTAGCCTTTTGTTTTGCTTTTTATTCGCCAGCACTTTTGGGGGTTTATCCTATGCTCATGGCGAACAGTTTCTTCGAAGATTGGTTTAGTATTGAAATTTGGTACACAATAACTGATTTTTGTTTGTATTTTTTGATAAATACCGTGACTGCATTAGTTTTTACTATTGGTTATAGGTATTATTGACTTTTAAGACATCGTCTCTGAAAAGATTTGAAATTTTTTTTGCTCCCGGGGGACAATTTTCAAAAATTTCTGCTATTTCTCATGTATAGGGAAAGATATGTGGGATGTTGTAGAAGAATTTTTTATATACTCACCATAACTAACTGTAAAGGGTCGCAACTTAAAACCCGGCTATGAAAAATCGACATTCACAGCGTGAAAGAGCATGGTTTAAAACCCCCAACGCCATATTTTATTTTATCCTCACTTAATGGAAATTTAGCTATATTGTACCTAAATTTCCAAAAAACTTTTTAACTGTTGATTTGATCCAATTTAATTCCCTTAATTTAACAATTCACTTGTAGTAAAGTGGCAGTGTTCTCGCCTTTGTGACAAGTAATGCAAGTTTCTATTCCGGTCGCCTCACAAATTTTTTTGCCTTTTCATAAAAATGTTTAAATATGATTTTTTAATTAATTTTTACGAATTTTTTATTTTTAAAAATATTCAAATTATAAAATAATACAAAAAGTTTAATAGTTATCAACATGAACATGATTTTGGGTGAAAAATGATTAAAACACAATTATCAATGAGCACATTCGATTAAAGATATCTCATCGCATCCAGTACGGTCACACTCTTCATTAATGTCACCAAAACAAAATTGCATTGGAGTGACATATTCACCAATCTCTTCTTTCAGTATAACAGCTAGAGAAAAGGCTTTTCTTTCATCAAATGTGCTCACTGCGAATTCACTTTGTGTTTTGATCATTTTTTCACCCAAAATCATGTTTATTTTGATAACTATTAAACTTTTGTATTATTTATAATTTGAATATTTTTAAAAATAAAAAATTCGTAAAAATTAATTAAAAATCATATTTAAACATTTTTATGAAAAGGCAAAAAAATTTGTGAGGAGGCCGGAATCGAACCTTGCATTACTTGTCACTAAGTCGAGAAAACTGCATTTACCACAAGTGACTTGTTAAATAAAGGGATTTAAACTGGATCAAATCAACAGTTAAAAAGTTTTTTGGAAATTTAGGTATCAATATAGCTAAATTTCCATTAAGTGAGGGTAAAATAAAATATGGCGTTGGGGGTTTTAAACCATGCTCTTTCACGCTGTGGATGTCGATTTTTCATAGCCGGGTTTTAAGTTGCGACCCTTTACAGTAAGAACTTCCCCATTGTAAAAATTGAATTATTTCGAGGATAAAAAACATTTTTAGATCTATATATCTTCTTAATTTGACAATATTGATCGAAATATTTGATCGCAAATTAGTAATTATTGGTGTTTTGGGATTCCTTCAAATATTTTCCATAGCTATAACATGTATATTTTTTGAATCGAACAGACAAACTGTTTTAAGTAGTAAAAATTTGGAGTCTATATTTTTAAAGGCACCAGTTTTGAAGCAATTATTCCAAACAAGAAAAGTTATCGGTAAACTAAATATACAGAGTGTGCTTAAAGTTCTGTCACAACATTTTATACCGAATTAACACAACAAAAACAATATCCACTTTCGACAAAATTGTGCCCTAGGGGGTTTTATGTATGGGAAATCGATCTCAGCAAAAATTGAGCGATGAAATATTTTATATGGCCATGTACGGGGCCTTTTAGCGACAAAGGACCTAACAAGGAAAATCGTTACATAAGTGTTAAAAGTCCTTTTTGACCCTAAAGATCGGTCAAAACCGGTCATGTTGAGCTCTGAGCGGTTCAAATCGTGTTTTTCGACCAAGAAAACCCCACTAGACACCAAAATTGCCTGACTTTGACATTTATGTAACGATTTTCCATATTGAGTCCTTTGTCGCTAAAGGACCCCGTGCAGGTATATAGAAATTTTTTCATCACTCAATTCTTGTATAAATCGATTCCCCATACAGTAAAAACCCCCTAGGGCACAATTTTGTCGAAAGTAGACATTGTTTTTGTTGGCTTAATTCGGCATAAACTGTTGTGACAGAACTTTAAGCACACCCTGTGTACACCTTCGGTGTTTCAAAAATTCGTAAAAAAATCGAGGTAACAATAATTATCTCTCAAAAAATCCCCACATGTCTGTTTTTTCTATTAAACCAAAGGATTTTATAAAAATCGAAGAGATGAACAAAACGGCTCTAGGAACTTCCACAACGGGCTCCAAAACGAAATGCGGAACTTCCACAACGTTGTGAAAGTTCCGCATTTCGTTTTGGAACCCGTTGTGGAAGTTCCTGGAGCCAACAAAATTATATTTATGTTGACCTTTAGCCTTTGGAGATGTCACCGTTCTTAAGCCCATAATGATTCTTTTCTTATTAATCGTAGCTTTTATGCTATTAGTAGGAGCTGGTTTATTTTGGTCGCCATGGCTTTTCTTAAATCGCACTAAAAAGAATCGAAGTCCGAAAACCTATGAGTTACAAATAAAATTGTATAAAGCTTGTATTTTACAAGGCTCGCTCGTCTTGATTTTTATTATAATACCGGCTAGCATTTGGTTATTAATTTATTGGTTTCAAATACCCGATACTGCTATATATACTCACATATGTTTTATTTTGCCTAGTTTGCATGGCCCAATGGACTTGTTCGTTATAGGGTATGTTTTATCTTTACTACAAAAACTTAATTGGTCATATTCACAATAATTGCTATATATACTCACATATGATAAGTATCCTTGTACTATCTAAATAATTCCCACCGGGCCCTAGAGTACTGTATGGTGGATGTATGTATGCTTTTTGTATGTTTTAGAAGCTTCTGCAGCTCTGCTTGTTTTATGTGGAAGCGTGAATTATGGTTTTTGTTTGATCAAAACTTTAGTTTAAGAGCAATTTATAATTAAAACCAATCTCAAGGAGCTGAGCTTCCTATTCCCATTTTAGTAGTGTTTATTAGAGTTTTATCTGGGTTTGGGTTCCCCTTTTTATACCCTCAACAGGTAAAGCAACTATGACTACATCCTTATTTCATCATTTTATGGAGTGACATTTTGATGATTAAGATTTTGACATAATAATCACATGATTTAAGGTTGACAATGATGAATTTAAATCATCTGATGTAGCGCTTGTTTTTATTGGCCTGGGGTCCCTTAGAACCTTTTCTGATCTTGCACTTTAGTTCAGATCCTTATAAAACTTCACAACTACATTTCCTAGCCTTAATTTATACAATTATGGATTAAGTTGTAGCTGTAGTTTTTGCAGCTATGGATAAAAGCTAAGATTCATCCACAGCTCGGTTGCATTTTGTGAGACGTTTTTAGCCATGAAGGAAAAATCAAAGGACAAAAGTTAACATGTATTAATTCGAGCCTTTCCACCCGTAATAAACAAAAAGATTTGATTGCAAAAGCTTTTAGCCATAAAAAGTTATGCCACTTTAAAAAGTTGTACCATTTTATCATTTTGCTCATAGTTGTGACAGTATTCACAACTGCGGCTAAAATCTGCCAGAGATTTAGCTGTAGCTAGGGGTCGATGAAAATTCTCCGAAGAGGAAATTCTCCGAATAGGAAAATTTTCATAAAATTCTCCGGATAGGAGAATTTTTATATGCTCTACAAAACTATGTGAGACAATTTTCCTATTAAAAGAATTTTTAACTTTGGAGAATTGTCCTATTCGGAGAATTTTCATATTTGGGGAATTTTCTCTTCGGAGAATTTTCATCACCCCGTAGCTAGAGGTTAATCCACAGTTTTGAACCAAATATTACATTTATTTAGATACTTTATTCCTACATTCAAAAAATTTTTTATTCAACTATTTCGGCAATTGTTAACTATAATAAAACAAACACCAAATTACATTTTTCATTCACAAATTCCCTTGTTTGAGAGAGTGAATAATCAAGTTGGAACGAATAATGGTTTGTAAAGTAGGATAAGTAATTTAAGATCTTGGTTTTTGAAAATGCAAAAAATGAGTTTAGAAAAACATGAAGCAGACTTTACAATGCTGACAATGTGTGGTGCAAAGAAGAGATTGTTATCCTAGATCAAGAATGACATTTATGTAGGAAATGAACATATCATTAATAATGTATGTATCTCTAGGATTATTTGTTCCAATGTGTAGTGTGAAACTTTTACTATTAGAGATAAATAGTTGCCAATCATTTGACCATTTAGACAGATTAGAAATAGAAATTTTCATAGTTGTGATAGAATCGGATCAACAGAGTTGTAAGTTTTACATCATCTGCCAACTTCAGGAATACTTGGATATAGTCTCCGAGCACTTGCCAACGGGTACTCGATAATTTCTTCGTTGTTGATTTAATTTTCTTGCATAAAAATTGCTATCGAAAACATTGGCTCAAAATTAACATATTAGAAAATATCCAGCTTGGGAAACCTTATCACATTTGAGAAACCTGTTCACTGTCGGGAAACCTTGACTGGGAAACCTTAACCGATAAACATTGTCACACTGGGAAACCTTGACCTTTGGGAAATCTTGTCACGCAATGGTTATTTAACCCCACCCTGTAAAATCAAACTGTCATAACTTATACCAAAAACGATCAGAAAGTGTTTTTCTGACCTAGAAACAGTTTTTAAAGTTGATTTAAAGTCGAAGCAATCAATATAAAGTCGGATTTAGGCCTCCGAAAGTTCGATTTTTCTTTAGAAAGACGGTCTCATTTTTGTAGAGCGTTTTTAGCCATGAAGATAAAGGTCTGAGACCAAAGTTAATATATCATAATTTGCGTCTTATCACCCCCTAATAAATGCAAAAAGAATTATCGAAAAAGCTTTTACCCATAAAAAGTTATGATGCTATCTTTCAGACCCAAAAATGGCCCAGAAATCCACATTTTGGACCGCAGACAATATTTTTGCAGTATACTGGATGAAATTTTCGGTGTTTTTCGTTCTAGAAAATTGTCCTCTATCAGAATATAATAGCCTTTTGGCGTAACTTCGACGTCAACCCTGGGTGGTTTCCTAGCAACTTTCCACAAGTCAAAAATTCCAGGTGTTTTTGCACCACGCTCATTTTTACCAAGAACCGCCGTGTAGTGTAACGATTTAAAAAAGTTTCTTTGCTTACAGTAAAGAGCTTTTACCCATAAAAAGTTATGAGGCTATCTTCTCATATGCGAGAAATCGATTTCTCGCATATGAAAACCCTTATGGGGTTATTTTGGTGAAATTAAACAACTTGAAATTTTTCGAAAAAGCGATCAAAAATCGCAAAAATCCGGTTTTTTGGGTCACCCTGTAAAGAGAGAGAGAGCTTTCAATTGAAACGATTTTTCATGCTTTTACAACTTTTTGATCATTTTTATAAAAACTTCATCTAGTATCCTCCTTATACCAACTTCAAAACTGATCTTGATGTCTGAGTTCAAAATTTTAAAAAATGCCTAATCACGGCGACCTCTCAAAAAAATTTTTTTCGAAAAGTACCATTTTAGGGTAATTTTGCTATGAAAAATCGATTGAGCGCATTACCAAAGCGTGAAAATGCTTTCTTGACCCTGATTCAGGGAAAATATAGATTTTTTCGACCAAAAAAGCACTAGTATATCGAATCCCACTTGGAGATTTTTTGCACAAAGTAAAAATCGAAAATTTTACTTTGTGCAAAAAAATTTGGCTCCAATCCGGGAACTTGTGACCACTAAACCGCTGTTTTGTCACTGCATCATAAAGGCTTGCTGATCGAAAAACGTCTTTTCAAACCAAGTGCTTTTTTGATTGAAAAAATCTATATTTTCCCTGAATCATGATCAAGGAAGCATTTTCACGCTTTGGGAATGAGAGCAATCGATTTTAGTAAAATTACTCTAAAATAGTACTTTTCGAAAAAATTTTTTGAGAGGTGGCCGCAAACTGGACCCCCTTTAAAGAAAGGCGACATATTTCTACGTGCTTCTGCCAGAAGGTGTATTGTCGCTGCAGCTGCAAGATGCCGTGTTGCTGCTCGTTGTGTTACCACTCGCCGAGTTGTTGCCGTCAAGGCCGCTCTCAAAGCATAAACGCCAAATTTTTTAGCATATTCAAAATTTTATAAGCATAGATAAAATAAAGCACATATCGATTTATTCAAAGAAAAATTTTCACAAAAAAAACGAGAAAAAGTTGATATGTCATATACAACAATTAAGATTTTTATACCGACGGACGAATAATATTCATTTGAAATTTTGCCTCTTTTGACTGCATTGGCGTGCTGTTAACACTCACGGTCCTCGAAACTTCAGTTCGTAGACTCCATGATCGAACCTTTAAAATATACCCAAAAACTCTATGAAGCGTATGCCTATAAGATTTCAAAATTAACAATGTTGTTACAGTATCAAGAATGACAGAGAATTGATACATAGTTAAATTTAAGATATACATAATTAAATATAAAGCATAGAAAAAGTTATTCTGAAAAGCATATACATCACTACTTGGGGGCATAAATTTAATTTGATAAATTCGGGTGAAGAAAATTGACAATAAAAGTATCAGGTTGAGAGTGGCTTGGAAAATACAAACAAAAGCTGCTCGGTTTAAATCATTTAAAAGAGAGATTTCGGAGCAGTGGTTGGCGAGTTTTTTCATGGAATGGATTTTGAAAAAGACCAGAATGGTACACATGAAAGTTCCTAACAAAATAATTATATAAATAACTAGCATAAACAAGGATTGACTATTAGCAAAGTAATAATAAGTAAACAAACTAAGTACTATTAAATCATAGCTTAGCATAAAGAAAAATATCGTCATCATCGTGAAAAATTTGTTGTAGAACTGATGAAAATAGAGCACCAAAAATCTTGTAAAAGCCAGAGGGAATATGGAATTTGTTGCCAAATCCGTGCTAAAGCTCAACAAAAACCACATTACAGGACTTTTGTTAATATCCGGCGAGATATAGGTCAATTCCCATAGGATAATAACGAATAAGTTCAGAACAGCTATGTGAAAAACAAACCATTTGGTGTCATCTTTATCTTTTCGATAGAATGTGATTGCTATTAAGACCAAGATTGGCACTAGCATAACTTGCCATAGAGTAAAAACAGTGGCTTTTCGAAATAGATAAACAATATCACAGGCATCGTAGGTTTGATTTGAATCTGGTACGAAGTTTTGGTGTGAACACATCATCTTGAAATTTATCAACAAAAAATCGAAGACAACTTATGGAGTAGGGAAATTTGTCTTAAAGGACCAGTCCAGTAAGGCGGTTGTTACATACATGTGCTTCACACATGTGTTTTACACGTGTGTAAACACATGTGTTAAACACATTTATAAAAACACATAACTTTTTTCAATTCATGTGTTTACACACGAAAAAAACACATACGTTTTCATACAAAAAAATCATATTTTACTTATTTTTTTAAAATTTCATAATTTTTCTTGTATAGTTTTTGATCGTTTTATCCGATAGATAGCATGAATCATCTTTCGAAATTGAATTAAAAATGCTAAATGAATTTGTCTTAGAAATGGCTATTTTTGAATTAATTAAAAATTAAATGCTCTGCTTCTTTTTGTTTAAAAACACATGTTGCAAAACACACGAAAAATGGAAGTTTGTTAAACACATGAAAAAAAACACATGTGTATTATATAAACACATGGATAGTGTGTTTTTAAAAAATTTGATGTGTTTTTTAAAAACATATGTGTGGAACACATGTATTGTAACAACCGCCTAAGTCACAATCATATGAAAAATGATATATTCGGAAAGGTCATGAAAAATTGAGCATTTTTTGTTTTTACGGCATCATCTGAATCGTTGTCCCCATTGAGATAAATGCATTTGAAAATATGAATTCGTGTACATGTTTTCGTTGTAATAATCAAACTTTTTTGAATTTTTTGTTTTAAAATCGTGAAAAAATAGCATGAATCGACAGAGAATTTTATGCTGAACAACTTTGCTAATTGAAGTTTGCGTAAAAAATTATTTTCTCCGATCAAAAATGCAAAATAAGTTTAAATTTCGAATTTTTGTATATTGAAACGAAAACCCTGCATGAGTTTAAACTTATTTTGCATTTTTGATCGGAGAAAATAATTTTTTACGCAAACTTCAATTAGCAAAGTTGTTCAGCATAAAATTCTCTGTCGATTGATGCTATTTTTTCACGATTTTAAAGCAAAAAATTCAAAAAAGTTTGATTATTACAACGAAAACATGTACACGAATTCATATTTTCAAATGCATTTATCTCGATGGGGAAAACGATTCAGATGATGCCGTAAAAACAAAAAATGCTCAATTTTTCATCATCTTTCCAAGATATCATTTTTTCATATGATTGTAACTGACTGGTCTGGTCCTTTAACTAAAGACGTATATATTTATTTTGTTGGGCATCATGCTTATATAGGGTATTCCACATAGGAGAGATATTCACATGGAAAGGAAAAAAAATTCATTTCGATAGTTCGTTTCAATTTTGTCTTAATTAAAGACGTATATATATTTTGTTTGATCATGCTTATATCCCACGTAAGAGAAATTTATGCACGTGGAAAGGCAAAAATTCATTTTGATAGTTCCCACTGTTTTAAAAACAATCATTGTTATGAAGAGTACATGTTGGTGAAGTATGCATTATACGTTCATGGGGTACACTTTCTCATTAAAAAGTTATTCTTGAAACAATTAGGGTTCTCACGAGTTCCCAATCACGATCCCAATAAACTTGACATCAAATTTCATCACTGTTTGTAACATGGGTTCCGCTATGATATGTAAATATCGATATAATATGTATGTAAATTTAACGATGTAATGATATGTAAATAGCTGAACCCATGATACAAATAGTGACGAAATTTGACGCCAAGTTTATTTACAATTTGATTTGACTTGAATACGCTTGTCAAAAAATCAATAGCATGCAGACCAGGGCTGCATCTGACAAAAAGGGAACAAGCCCAAAAAGTATGTTCTCAAATGACTGGCACCATAATTTTTTTATATTCAGAATCTGAATTCCGGATTCTGATTCTCAATCTGGATTTTGAATCCGGATTCTGAACCCGGATTCTGGATTCTGATTCTCAATCTGGATTCGGAATTCAGATTCTAAATTCGGATTATGAATCCGATATAGAATTCGAATTCAGAATCGGGATTCAGAATCCGAATCCAGATTCAGAATCATAGAATTCTTGAGATCACTCCAAACAACTTTGTTATTCACCGTAAGCGGGAGAATTGCGAGCGAAGATAACGCGAAGTTTTATTTTAAATATCACTTTTTATGAAAATCTTTGTATGATGAAGAAAAGTCTTTTAAACTTTGACCTGTTAATTTAGTACAACCTCTATTAAAAAATCACATGTTTCAAATATGCATCGAAGCGTCTGTGATAATAATTGGTGACAGAAATTAATGACGTACATTGTTGTAAAAGCCAAATAAATAAAGATGTTTCGTCAAAACTAGTTTTTGTACCAAACCTATTTCATAGATCTATATCATTATTCTTTGCTGAGTTTGAAGTGACGTAAATTGTTGTAAAAGCCAAATGACAAAGATATTTTTCATTTCTCAATGTCAAAACTAGTTTTTAGACCAAACCTATTCTTATAGATCTAGACTGGTGCCTGAGTTGGATTAAAAAAACATCAAAAGACAATTCTAATTAAGGCGTGACGCTTTTTTCTGCTCAAGTGTAGGCGTTTTTGAAGGTAATGCTGGAACATTGTAAACGACAATATAAATTATTTTCCATGAACAGACATTTTTTTTGATTCAAGGTTTTGATAAAAATGAGTCGATATGTCGATCCGATACATTTTATTTATTTAATAAACGTATAAAGTGTGTGTCTGTCCAGACGATCTCGGAACGTTTGATCGACGCTAGAATAAAAGTTGAGGGGCAGGGCTGCCATTTTCGCTTTTTTAAAAGCATTTTGCTTTTATTTAGACCCTTTTGCTTTATTTTGAGATAGAAAATAAAGCAAAACTTTTCCTAATGGTACCCCCTTCAAAGTCGATTTTCTTCACCTTAACAAAATGTTAGAAATTTAATTTTTGTATGAAAATACAGAGATTTAGTCCCTCTAACACATGCAAAAAACTGTGTATAAAAATTATTTAACAGTGACGAGATATTTGACTTTGAGGTTGATAGTCAAAAATGAGGCAAAAACAAAATGGCGCACCTTGGAATCGAACCCTAACCACTACACCATGTGGTGATGGTGTAGTGGTTAGCGCGTTAGACTAGCAACCAGAAGGTCGTGGGTTCGATTCCCGGGTGCGTCATTTTGTTTTTGCCTCATTTTTGACTATCAACTTCAAAGTCAAATATCTTGCCACTGTTAAATAATTTTTATATAAGGTTTTTTGCATGTGTTAGAGGGACTAAAGCTCTGTATTTTCATACAAAAATTAAATTTCTAACATTTTGTTAAGGTGAA
>OZJO01029474.1:0-23106 GCA_900406225.1 Acrobeloides nanus | reverse complement strand
CCTCGTTATTTCCAGTCGTGTGGTTCGAGTACGTTTCTTCACGACGCAGTGCAACACGGAGAGCAGCGGGCTTTTTGCCAGCAACACAGCTGTGCTGTGGTCGTCCGACCAACTAACTAGCTCGCCATCACATGCGCCTTTCTCTAGCCACTCAATAAAGTGCAACGCAATTTTTTAATTTCCAACTCGCGTCGAGGCTGCCCCTTTTCGGTGTGAGTTGTGTAGTGGAGGCTGCTCTCGGCTTTTGAAAAGTGTGCGAACGAACGAACGCAAGAAGAGGAAGAAGAAAAGAATGAATACGTGTGCTGCTGCTTATGTGTGCTGTGTGTTTGGCGACGCTCACTTTGTGAATTCTTCTTCAGCGAGTAGCCGTCCGTCCTCGTCTCTCGCCACTTTCTCTCTTCCTGCCTTTTTTCGAAGGCTTTTACGGCGACTAACGAAATAACATCGATTTCGATGTGTCATTCCATCGCAGCTCCTTTTTGCCGCGCTAATATTGTTTGTCACAATTGTATAGTTCAGATCGAAAAAGAGTGCTTGGAATGTTTTTCTGGTACGAAAAACGTTTTATACCCTAGATATTTTATGAGCATTATAACGAAAATTTAGTGTATATTTTCCATTTTCGATAGAACATATGTTGATCTGTAGGATTGATTGGAATTTCGAAATTTTCTTTCATGGATCAGCCCATCCGGAAATAACACTATGACATAATTATATATTTAGAAAGTTCATGAAAAATGGAGCATTTGTTGTTTTTACGGCATGTTCTGAATCGTTGTAGTTTTTGAGAAAATTGCGTTTGAAAGTGGAGTTTGATTTCATGTTTTCGTTGTAATACATAAACTTTTTTGAATTTTTATAAAATGAACATTGTTCAATTTTTTGTTGTTAATCATAAAAAAGGCTTAGGCCTTAGGCCTAGGCTTATACCTAGGCTTAAGCCTAAGCCTAGGCTTAGGCTTAAGCCTAAAATGACCCCTCTAGAGGTAATTTTATGCGGTGAATCGATTGCGCGTATTCCTGGAGCTTGAAAATGCTTCCCTGACCTTGATTCAGGGAAAATTCGGTTTTGAAGCGAAACTGATTAAAGTCCTTTAAATCAATTTTCGATACCATCGCTCTTTTAATAGGATAACTCTTCTCGAAATTCGAAAAATCAAGATTTGAATTCAATGACCCCGAATGAACAAAGCTTCTCTCAGTTTTTCTATCTTGTTTGGTTTCCTTTCAAGGTAGGCTGCTTCGATTCGCATGTTGAATGTTCGTCGCGCTCTTCTCCTCCAGGGTCATTCTTTCCTGGTTTTAAACGTGTTCGGGGTTGATTTCTTTTGTTATTCTAAATTTTATATGGCATAAAATATTCTTGTTATCGAGTTAACAAACAAGTTTTTTGTCTATAATGATAGTGTATTGTTTTATTTGTTATATGGGTTGATCGAAAAAGTTCGGCGACTTTTTACATGAATTTTGACCCGAAATTTTTTGCTAAAAATGACCCTTATAGGGGTAATTTTATGTGGTGAATCGATTACGCGCATTCTCGAAGCGCGAAAACGCATCCCTGATCCTGATTCAGGGAAAGTGGTGAGTGTATTGTGTATTGAAGCGAAAACTGTAAAAAGTCGAATTTTCAAGAAAAAACATCCATCATAGGGGGTTTTCCTATGTGAGGAATCGATTGCGCGCATTTACAACGCCTCCCTGGCCTTGAATCAGGGAATCGGAATGTGTGTATTGAAGCGAAAATTTTTATATTTTCTATCTGAAAATGATTTCCTGGGGGTAAATTTATGCGGTGAATCGATTTCGCGCATCTCCGAAGCGCGAAAACGCTTTCTTGACCCTGATTCAGGAAAATAAGAGTGTGTATTGAAGCGAAAATCGAACATGTACTAATTTCCCTGAATCAGGAAAGCGTTTTCGCGCTTCGGGAATGCGCGCAATCGATTTCCTGCATAAAATTACTCCCAGAAAGTCATTTTCAGGCAGAAAATCTAAAAATGTTCGATTTTCGCTTCAATACACACTTTGATTCCCTGATTCAAGATCAGAGAAGCGTTGGAAATGCGCTCATAAAATTAGCCCTAATAGGGTCATTGTTGAAAAAAATTTTCGGGTCGAGAAAACATTAAAAAATCGCCCGAATTCCGGTACATCCTGTAACATCAAAGTTCAAATTTTGGCACATTTTAAAAAATTTTCTGACAGATGTTTGTTCGATAATTAACTTTTTTCCTTTCGTTCAAGCCCACGTTTTCCAACAAAACAATTATAGAAAACCTCAGCTCAATTTTTATTTATTTGTATTCGGAGAAATTTTTGTAGCCAAATCTGCTCAACGCCCACGATCTTCCCAACCACTCCCATTCTTCCATTACATCATCGGATGGCAGTTTTACATTTCATTTCAAATAAACATCGTTTCAAGTAGAGGGTGGACAAAAGAAATGGATGTTTGTCATTTTTTGGGATCCGAACATTTATTTTTCTAAGGGTACTTTTATGCGGGGAATCGATTGCACGAATTCCCGTACCCTGAAAATGCTTCTCTGGACCTGATTCAGGGAAAAATTGGGTTTTTGAAGCGAAAATTATCGTGAAAATACTTCCCTGAACCTGATTCAGAGAAAAAATTGGATTTTTGAGAATGCGAAAAACGACAATTTTCACTTCAAAAACCCAATTTTTCCCTGAATCAGGGTCAGGAAAGCATTTTCAGGTTTCGGGGATACACGCAATCGATTCTCCACATAAAATTACCCCTAGAGGGATCATTTTGCGAATAATACATTTTCGGGTCGCAAAAAATCACAAAAATCCACTTTTTTTGGCCCACCCTGTACATTTGTTATTTATTACATTATAAAAGATCACAAATTCCTCATGAAAAATTATTGCGCGACAATTAGTTTTACATCCAATCTCCTCCACAACAAAACAAAACATTTTTCTGACGCATTTACGGCTGTGATTTGCATGTCTTTTTTAATTACCATTAAGACGAGGCGTGTCAATTTGTGCCATACATAACCACTTTTATTCGAATTCATAAAATTCAATACAAGAATGGTCGTAAAAACATTAGGCTCAATGAAAACATTTGATGTTGTCCGTCTCTCGAGCAAAATAAAAACAAAATTCTAATCTCGTGGGGCGTTGTTTATTCGTGTGTTTCGGCGCTCTATCTACTTTGTTTATCCTATAGTTTCTTTTTCGAAAGAAGGAACTTTAGTCGGCCATTTGTCGGCTCATTTCAGTCACTATAGGAACGTATGTTGGAAAATGATTTTTCTTTTTCTCAATTTCTCAGCCGTTGTTGCTGTTTTTGTTCGAATAAGCCTAAGCTTAGGCTAGAATTTTAATTACAGGGTGTACGGAAATTATCCAACTTTCTATAATAAGATATGTCTAGATACTTTTTGAAAGAGTCTTTTTGGATAAATAGGAAGCGGAAAATCGATCTGAAATTATTCAGGATGAATTAGCGGAAAATCAGTTCCAAGGGCAGCGTCCTGCACTACTAGTTTGGGAAGAGGTGCGACACTTGCGGACGGACTTTTGCGGATGGACTTTTGTGGACGGGACTTTTGCGGACGGGACTTTAATATGAATTAAGGGAGCTCAATATGAATAAATCCACAAAAGTACCGTACGTAAAAGTCCCATCAGCAAAAGTCCCATCCTCAAAAGTCCGTTCACAAGTGTCGCACTACCGTTTTGGACCAGTGTTGTATTCGAGTACACTACTCGAATGATCGCCATAACTTTTGATAGGAACAACCATACGCCGAGATCTTGGTGTCATCTTATAGTTACGAACGTGAGCTTTAAAAAGACACCAAGATCTCGATATATAGATGTTCCATAACAAAAGTTATGGTGAAAAGTATTTGAAAATAGAGAGTCGGAAAATTTTCGTACCCTGTATGCAAAAATAAAAAAGACACCAAGATCGCCTAAGCTTAAGCCTAAGCCTAGGCTTAGGCTTATTCCTATACTTAGGCGTAGGCTTTAGGATCCAAAGATGAATTACCAACTGTATAACTCTATGAAACGAACAAAATGATACCAAAATTATCCAATTTGAAAATTGTTTTGGGTTATTGAAACGAAAACCCTGATTCATGTTTTCGTTTCAATAACTCATATAACGGATAATTTCTACACACTCTGTATTTTAACTGAATCATATAATAATTGTTGTCTTTCTTCTTTTTGGAAGTGAAAAAAAAATCTTTGTGGTCGTTCGCAGCCTTGCTCTCTATCCGTTTTCTGTTAACATTTGCTAGAATACGAAATTCTCCTCTGTAACTCGACTAGGCCTAGCTTGAAAACGAGAGTGGGATTCGTTTCGAGTGTTTATTTTGCTCATCCGTTTGGTGAATAATTTACATAATATCTTTGGCTCTTGTGGTTTTTATTTTCGCTCAAAAGGATTCATTAATTCGTTCAATGATTTATTCATGCCCGAGATGATTTACACGTGTTAGTGAGATGTATAAAAATTTTGTTTTTGTACTGTTCTATATTATTTTTTAGTCATGTACGAATTTTATCAAAAAATGTTTATTAATGAGAAGTTGTAATTTTTTGGTTGTTTTTATTTCTTTTCAAATTCTAAAAGTTTGACTACTACGACAAACTTTTCGCCATAAATTTTTTCTCACACAATATTTTTTCTCGCGTCGCGATGCTGTCACGACGGTGTCGCGACTTCATGACAGCGTTGCGGCGTTAGAGGGCATCGCGACGTCGTGACGATATCGTGACGTCACGACGGCGTCGCGACATCATGATAGCGTCGCGATGTCGTGACGTCACAATGGCGTCGCGACATCATGACAGTATCGCAGCGTCATGATGACATTGTGACGCCATGACGGCATCGCGACGCCACGACGGCGTCGCGACATCATGACAGCGTCGCGGTGTTATGATGTCATCGCGACGGCATTGCGACATCATGACAATGTCGCGATATCACGATAGCGTCATGACAACCTAGTACTGAAAAAAATTGTATTGAAAATTTCGCATTTCGCTCAAAAATCGTAAAAATCTCATTTTTGGACTACCCTGTTCTAAAAAATTGAATCATTCTGTTTTCGTATAATATTTACACGCAAAAGTTATAAAAAGTTTTATTTGGCATACATGAATAATAAATATTGTTTGTCGTCCGATGCTCCCCAGAAAAAAAACTGCTTGCTGCCCATCTCATCACTGCTATAGCAACAACATTCATTCTTCCTCATTTGATGCCGTTATTCTTCCTCCCATGTAAACTCATTATAGGATAATTATTGATGTCATTTTACGAATGATTACACGTCATATCTTCTTTGATTTTGCTCAAACATGGGCTCTCTTTCTCTGGCGGATCCTTCTGTATTTACAATGTGTTTGTTTTTTCTCTTTTCGGTAAAAAATGAGGGTTCCCAAGAATCTTTTTGTCATTTTGTTTACATCCTTTTTTCTGAATCTATAACACGCTAGATCAAGTGAGCGTTTGTAGACTGGTTGGCATAACAAAAATACAAGCGCAGTAGTCATAAATAATGTATTTTCTCTTTTTCCTACGTTTGTTAACGAGTGGCTCAAATATCGTGTATTACGAAGACAGATATGTTACATGTTTTGAAGCTCTCGAACGTTCATACTATAAAAGTATTATTTTTGATATGTGTCCGAGCCTAGCGGGATCGAAGAAAAGTTTTTTTTCGCCCGTACACCATCTCCATTCCCTGAATCAGGGTCAAGATAATTTTTCATGCTTAGAAAATGTGCGTAATCGATTCTCCACATAAAATTACCCCAGATGGGTGCTTTCTGTACGAAAATAAAATTTTTTCGATTTTCGCGTCAATACACCGAATCCATTCCCTGAATCAGGGTCAAGAAAGAAAAAAATCGAAATTTTCAAGAAAAATCAAAAATTCGAATTTTTTATTGCTTCGGGAATGCGCGCAATCGATTTCCCACATAAAATTACCCCTAAATGAGTCATTTTTTTCGGCCCCAAAAAATTTTTCGGGCCTCAAAAATGCACCTTTTTTTACTCACCCTGTAGTATTTTTAACACGAGAATACTCCTTGAAATTTCCGGTATATTCTGTTATTTTAAGCTATTCTGAGCAGCATTCAAAAAAAATTTTTTTTTAAAAGTTGTCTAGCCATAGAATATACCAGGCAAAATCAAATCGGCTCAGGTGGGATTCGAACCCGAGACCCTTAGACTCGAATCTTGGAGCACTACCACTGAGCCAAGTTTACGATAAAATTGTGATTTTTAATTTTGCTTATAATTTGACAGGAATTTTTTTTCTTTTTATAAATAACTTTTTTTTCAAAAAATTTTCGAATTTTTCTTTTTTGACAAATTTTTCAATTTTTTGTCGAATTTTTCTTTTTTGACAAATTTTTCGATTTTTGACAAATTTTCAATTTTTATCGAATTTTGCTTTTTTCGTAGGCAAAATCAAATCAACACAGGTGAGATTCGAACCCGAGACCCTTAGACTCGAATCTTGGAGCACTACCACTGAGCCAAGTTCACGATAAAATCGTGATTTTTAATTTTACTTATAATTTAACAGGAATTTTTTCTTTTTTTTCTTTTAACAGCTTTTTTTCAAAAAATTTTCTTGAATATTGCTTAGCTTAAGATAACAGAACGTACCGGAAATTTGGGGGAGTATTCCCGTGTTAAAATTAAATATGACGTTTCAACGTAAACATATAATCTTTTTTTTCCTTTCTCTCTTCGAATGAACCTAATAATCTTTGCTTCCTATGCATGAAAGTTTTCCCTAGGATCTCACAAGATATAAGCGTTTAGATGACACTTCAACTTTTCTCACCTAATCACAGCAGAAAAAAATCCTTCCATCAATCTAAATTTATTCCTTGTGATAACCTTCAATTGTTTCTTCATCCATAAAGCTATAATTTATTTGTTTTTTTTCATCTATCATGCTGACATGTGCTTTTCGGCATAAACACTTCACCCTTTACGACCGCCTTTTTTATTTTTTTGACGTCCACGTTGCGAAAGCAACAAGTCATGAAGTGGAAAGAGAAGAAAACACAGAAAGATTCAAAAGGCCCGAGAAAGAGCATTCGTCTTGTGAGTGCAAGAAGAAAACGACGAAACGAGTTGACATAGGAGACCTCCTCGGAAGGACCGTGTTCTGTGTTGGTTGAGCCTTCATTCTTTCTTCCGTTGACTACTCAGCATATAGAAGCGAAGCCGGCTTCCACCACCACCACTCAAACTCCCAAACACACGGATGAACAGAGATCGCGATCGTTTCACGCGAAGCTTCGGCGGAGTTTCTTGATTTCACAGGCTTCTTTCTTCCTTTCTTCTCAATTTCCTGACGGCCTATTCTTTTCGAGCACATGAAAGAACTTTCAATTTGCGAAGTTTGGCCGGTCAACACACTCACCTGGGCTTTGTGTGAAATGGAATGGGGGACAGCCGGCTCTTCCTGCTCTGCTATCACCCAATTATTGTCAACGAACTGGCTATGTTATCGATCAATCAATTCGTCCAACATAGACGATTGAATGAATCGATTTGGCGGAAGCAGAATAAGAAGAAAAGAAGGGAAGAAAGAAATTATGTGCGCTGCGTGAAGAGAAAAACAAAAGGATGGTATAAAAAAGTTGTTTATGAGAAAATTGTCCGCCGCGTCATTCTAAACACCAAGGTTGTACTTTAGTCATAGATGAATAAAAAACGAAGACTACTTTTTCTAATTGTCCTCCTCGTTGGAATTCATTTGAATAACAAATTGTTGGGGTATTGAGAGGAGGAATTTTTTTATTAATAAGAGGAATCTTTTATTTTATATTCGAGGACAAGTCCCCTCGGAAAAAAGTGGCCATTTTTTGTTGATATTCGGGGATAGTTGATGAAAAATGCGGGAGAATTTTTTGTTTTTTACAGTAAATTCAGAGTCGGAGATAATTGCATGTGCAGTTTCGTCTGTGTATTACAACGAAAACATGGGTAGAGACTCAAAGTTTCTAACTTGTTATTTGAGGTCGAAAATCTAGTTTAAAAATCAAAAATTATAAAAAAATTTTCGAAACTTTACGAATCAATAATCGTTGATCATTGGTGCGATTGTCCATATTCACTGATTTTTATCTTGTGATTCATATGAAAATGTAGGATTGTTGATTTTAAAATTGAACTGAAACTTTCACTATTTTCGATTTTTATTTGTTTGAGAAATTTTTAGCTATGTTATGCAATTGCCATATCAACATGGAATACGTCAGCGGCGTCAAATCTATGAAGTATCTCTACAAGTACATCTACAAAGGCTATGAGAAAGTTGGTTAGAGACGATAAGCAAATAGTCTACAATGAAACGTCATGTCGAAATTACTGCTACTATATTTTTGGGAGCTACCAACAAAATGATTTCACTATCTGGATTTTGTCTTATTCTTCATGCATGCTCAACTATCGTTATTATCTTTCCAGAACCAGCTGGTGCCTGTTGAAATAAAATTGGCAACTGACCTTCACCGAGTAGCCATAAAGTTGGTTTTGGAGACGATAAGCAAACCGCCCCCCGAAGCTTGTTTGGAAATTTGTTGGAGCCTACTTGAACAAGACAGATGTCAACACAAAGAACTATTATTACTGGCAGATTTCCGAATACTACACTTGGTATAGCAAGAACAGCGAATGGAAACCAAGAAAGCGAAGAAGCCGTATGATTGGACGAATGCACAACGCCAGTTCTGCTCAGCCTGATTTGTACTTCGAATTTTCTTATCGGAGAAACTCATGCTTAAATGCCTGTACAATTGCCATATCAATATGGAATACGTCAACGGCACCAAATATGTGAAGTATCTCTATAAGTACATCTACCAAGACTATAATAACCTTGGTTGGAGACGATAAGCAAATAGTCTATAACGAATCGTCTGTCGAAGTTAGAATAAAGTTGGCAACTGACCTTCACCGAATAGCTATGTTGATTGGAGACAATAAGCAAATAGTTACCGCCCCCGAAGCTTGTTTGGAATTTTGTTGGAGCCTACTTGAACAAAACAGATGCCAACGCAAAGAACTATTACTACTGGCAGATTTCCGATTACTAACCTGGCATAGCTTATCGTCTCCGACCAACTTTATCGTAGCGCTATCATGACCTTTGTAGATGTACTTGTAGAAATATTCAACAGTGAATGGAAACCAAGAAAGCGAAGAAGCCATATGGACGAATGTACCCCCTGATTCGTACCACCTAAGACTCCGATTTTTTTCATTCGTTCAGAGAAACCATCTATAAACGGCAAGGAGGAAATGGAGGGCATCTGATCGATTAAGCTCTTTCATACTAGTCAATTTTATCCGGCAACTCTTTATTTCAAATTGAAAATTATACAATGGACTGTCCTTTTGAAATTGTAGGGTATTTTTCGTGCTCGTGTTTTAATCATTTGTTTCGCCATTGTTCCTTTTAGCCTCAAGAAGTTGTTATACGATGAAATGTCGCGAATATCGCTATTGATATCTTGGTCTGCCAATACTTTGTTACCTTACTGGACTCCAAATTTTCTTATCGGAGAAATTCATGTTTGAACACCCTGTATTTCTCAATCGTGCTCTTTCATTCATAAGAAAAAACATTTTCTTTTATTAGAAACATTTTCACTCTACACAAAATGTGTCTCAGCGCGAAACATCTATTCTTAAACTATTTTATTTTCATCATCTCTTTATTGCCCATTCGTACTTTGTCCATTCGTCGATCAACAAAGATTGTTGTCGTACAGGCCATCCAGCTCTCCATCTTTCTAGTCTTATCACTCGAACATAGGAGAAAAAATTGCCCATGAAAATGTTTGCTCCTCGCTCGTGATTATGTATTATCGTGGTGGAAAAAAACAACATTCGCGTCTATTATGTTTCGTTCTTGATGTGTTTATACATTTGTTAATTTATAGTTTCAACAGCAACCATTCTGTTCCAACACGCAAACCCCGCAAATTCTCTACTTGCGATTAATGCAAGTCCACTGTCGATTAATTCGCTTAACGGCGGAGTTAGGCATAGGCTAACCCACATGAAGGAAGAGAACGGTATTGGTGGTGGTGGTGGGATTCAGTGCACGGTGTGTGGTGCAGACGCGGATGGCATGCATTATGGGGCGATGAGCTGTAGAAGTTGTAATGCGTTTTTTAGACGAGCCGTTACTTTTAAGCAGGTAAACAATTTTTAGCCTAAAAATTTCTCCTATTTCACCAAATTTTTGAGCAGCAATTTTTGAGAATCCCGATTTTGGAATCCCGAGCCCTTTTTTACCCCGATTCTGATTAATAAATCCCGGGCTTTCCATTCAGGGACATAGTCCTTTCCCTGATTCAGGGAAGGGATTATGTGTAACGAAGCGAAAATGAACTAAAATTCGAATTTTCGCGGGGAAACCAGGGTTTTTCTAGGCGGGGAATCAATTGCGCGCATTATAAAAGCATGAAAATGCTTGCTTGACCCTGATCTCTAGGGGTTTAGACGCGTAAGGACCTAGGCGTCTAAGTGTCCTGCGCATAAGCACGTAGGCGCTAAACCCCTAGGCACTAAAGATCAGGGTCAAGCAAGCATTTTCTTTGATAATGCGTGCAATCGATTCCTCGTCTAGAAAAACCAGGGAAACCTGTCTGAAATGTTGGTTCGAATTTTAGTTCATTTTCGCTTCGTTACACATAATCCCTTCCCTGAATCAGGGTCAAGGAAGCATTTTTAGGGTTTGGGAATGCGCACAATCGATTCCCCGTATAAAATTACTCGTATAGGGATCATTTTCAGGAAAAAATTTTTTGAGAAAATTATTCATTTGAATTTTCTTTGTCACACCTTAAGGACTAAGCCTACAGCCTAAGGCTTATTAATGGGACCCTCGGATAATTGAACCCCTCTAGGAAGTCCAATTAATGAAGTTTCACTGTATAGACCATTTTTGGGGCACCCCAGAAAAACAACAACGAAAATTCAAATATTTCCTTACTTTGGAGCACCATGCGTCACAAATTCTTTAACATCCACCCACCAATTTTACGACATTTTGTGGGTGGTTGGTAAACTTTTTTGTTGGATTTATTCATTTTTTATCTATTCATTAATATTGATTATTTTATATTTTTATTTAATCAGGTGGACTTGAATTAGTTTGTCCATGGCAAAAAAGCTTCCGGTTAGGGTTCTTCTGCTCTTCGAAAAACAGTAATAGACAATATTTAAATCCCGGATATGTGGCCCAAAAAAGCGAAATTTAAATAAAAAATTTTAGACCTATGTATGCAGAAAAGATGGTGATTGCGACGTCAACCAATACGTGAGATGCGCTTGTCGTGCATGCCGCTTCAGCAAATGTGTCAGAGCAGGAATGAAAGTCGCCGCCGTCCAACCCAGAAGAGACCCAACCGGCTCACAGAAAAACCGTCGACCACCAAAGAGGAAACGTTTCAACACCGATAATGGTATGAATGGAATGGAAAACTCACCTGATGCTGTGCAATCCTTGCTTCAATTTATAAAATCCGAGCCGCCAAATAGCGTCGAGTCGTATAATGATGATGAGCCAAGCGTTAGTGGTTCCTCCAATTGTGATGCCCAAGCAACGGTGGGCATGAAACAAGATTTCGTCGATCACGAAACAAGATTTCGTTTTAATTTGGAAGAGACTCTATTGAACGACGACGGCGAAGAGTTTGATAGGCTGGTCCTCAGCTATACCGAACATCAGCGCCTTATGAATCGTGCCATGATCTCTATTGATGATTTTCTTGCCGAGTCGGAATCGGTAAATCAATTCTATCTTATACATCTTACACAAAAATAATTTTTTTTAGGGCGTTAAATTCCGCAAAATGACTCCGCACGATGTCGAAAAACTTAGTACCGTCGAGCTGAGCGGGCTCTTGTACTGGATTGAAAAACTCCATCCATATAAATTTCTCGATATGAAGGACAGAGACACTCTTTTGAAAAGATACTCTGTCAAAAAACTATCACTCGACCATTTCTACTACGCTTCAAAGTTCCCCAACTTGATCGAACATGGCAACTTTGCTATGCTCAACAACACGTATGTCCCACCAACGGAAACCGGCTTCGAGGGTGTCAACGATGATGAAAAGACTAAGCGTGCCAAATATGAGTAAGATTGTGGAAATTTTTATAGAAAATTGGATCCATTTTAGTATATTTCGACCGACGTTGGACAGATTATGGCATACTATAATTTTACCATTTGCTAGATTAAAAGTTACCGATGCTGAAATTGTTACATTACATATGCTGCTGCTATGGAGCCAACAAAGTAAGTCTAGTCCGGTCATAAAAGAAAAAAAGGTCAGGGTAGGGTTTACTCCACACCTCGAAATAACACGGGACCGCTTTAAATCGGTTGAAAACGGTTCGAAAACGATGAAAAACCACCCAAAAATGGAACCGACTTGTTTTTCGTTATTTTGGGGGTACCTAGGCTTAGGCTTAAGGCTTAAGGCTTAGGCCTTAGGCTTAGGCCTTAGGCTTAGGCCTTAGGCTTAGGCCTTAGGCTTAGGCCTTAGGCTTAGGCCTTAGGCTTAGGCCTTAGGCTTAGGCCTTAGGCTTAGGCCTTAGGCTTAGTCTAGGCCTAAGCCTAGACCAAGGCCTAAGCCATTCATAAGTATGTGAATGCCTGGGTTCAAGGTGGTCTTGGCATAAAATGAAGCCCCAATCCCCAGCTACAAAATGCAAAATACCGTCTCCCGAAAGCTAAAAAACTTACCGACTTAGAGCCGATTCAAGTTTGGTCAAAAAATGACCGTTCCCACCAACTTCTAGGAGCCATAGCGCTAAGGGGAGAGGTCGTCGGGTCGGAAGCTCAGAACTAAAGTTGCATAACTCGGTGAGTTCTATCAGAATATCTTCTAAATTTTCGTTCAGCGATGAAAAATTTTTTGTGACATCCGAAGCTCGGATTTCTCGCGAACATGCTTTAATTCTAACTTCCTACTTCTTGCCCACTACCTATGCAACTTTTTGAGAGGGCTCACTTTCTTCAACCATACCCCCTACCCACAAAAATGCATTCAAGCTTATTGAATATAATTTTTAGATAACCGATGTGTCTCCGAAAAAACCAAAGACATAATGAGAAAAAGAAGGGAATGGGCAGTCGCCAGATTATTCGAACATTATGAACAAATCGGGCTAAAAGAACCCATGGTTAGACTAGGCGAGATAATATTGTTGTTGCCCGAAATCGAGGTATACCATTTGATGGCGAAAATAAAATTTAAAAAATGTTTTTAGGAAGTGATAAATTTGCATACGTCCGACTTCCAAGTCGCCAAATTGTTCCAATTCTGTGATATGAGCGGGTATTGGTATGAGCGTCTGTGTTATTCGAACGAAGATCAAGAGTAAAATCATAAGAAAATTTTTTGTACCGCTAACATACTTGAAGTATTGAGCAAAACTTAGATGATTTTCTGTTCAGATTTGTTATAGGCCACATGATTAAAAAAAGAACTTGGAAAAAATTTTTATAAGGAGTTTGATATTTTCAATTTCATTAGTCCATTTGAGAAAATTTTAAGATTGTTTGACCCTATACACGGTAGTTTTTTTCTTGACAAAAATTGGAGCAACTTCGAAAACGAGTAACACCATTCGATTCAGATCAACGAGACAAGTAAAACTAGTACCATATCGTACGACAGAATCACGTAGTCGAGTGGTAGTGTGACAGATTTGTAGTTTATAACAAAAAAAGAGAACATGTAAAATAAGATCGCATAGCGCAGTTGGATAGAATACTGTTTTTTAACCTAAAGATACAGGGTTCGAGTCCAGTGTGCGTATGTGGCTTTTTGCCTTTGGTTTTAAAAACTCATTTTAAATTCGAACTTCCGACCTATAAACTATAAATCTGTCACACTACCACTCGGCCATGTGATACTGTCGTGTACATTATGATACTAGTTTTACTCGTCTCGTTGGGCTAAGTTGAATGGTATTACTCGAATTTCAAATTTCGAAATTTCTCCAATTTTTACAAGATGAATATTTCATGTGTGGCCCTTAATACCTATATATTTATTTTAATTTTTTATTAAACCTATTATTTAAATTTTACACTTGTCTATAATGATTGATCAAGAGCATACCCGGTGAATTCAGCTCCGTGCTCTCTTTGTTTGTTTCTCACACAGCTCTATGAAAATCTAGGGTCTCAGTCTTAAGTTATTTGGCAGACTCTGTCTTGTACATGGTTGACCAAAATGGGTAAATAGTTTTTAGATTTGAAATGGAATTGCGCAAAAAAGGCTGTCCCGGAACAAGTGTTCCAGACTGTAAAATTCCGATCATTTGCTGTTTCTTTCATGGTCCCACCGGATGAGCATCAAATGATAATGGTTAAAATATATAATGGGCTTAGGCCTCAGGCTTAGACCTAAGTCTCAGGCTTTAGGCTTAGGCCTTAGGGTTAAGCTTAGGCCTAGGCCTTAGATCTAGATATAGGCCTAGGCTTAGACCTTAGGTCTCAGGCTTTAGGCTTAAGGTCTAGGCCTTAGGCCCTAGGCTTAAGCTTAAGCCTTAGGTCTAGGCTTAGGCCTTAGTCATGGCCTTCTTACCATTATGCCTTATAATACACATGCGTTCCCACCCTGCTGTGCCGATTTCGGTAATTGAGTGTATCCCTGCTGCGTATACTTTTTATCTCATTTTGGTCGCCTATATGTAATGTGTATAGGTGGTACTTTTGGGTACTAATTGCTACAATTTTTATGTATATGGTATTTTTTCCGGCCTTTTCTTTATTTTCTAAATGGAATTTCAAACAATTTTCTGTGAACCTTCTCAACTACTTGTTCATTGTATTCCAAGGATTGTACATAATGTGAAACTTCTATTCTATCATTTCCAGCTTGCTTTTTATTGTTCTTCTGTACATAGAGATCTGTTTCTTTTCCTGGTAATGCATTTTTAACCTCGTTTAAATTTTTTTCAAATTTTTAAGTCCGGCATATAGTTTTGTGAAAGATTCTATTTGGTTGTCTTTCTGTCCCTGTATTCCCTCAGTATGTCTCCAAATAAATTTTATTCGATTTCTACTCTCGCATGTTCAAAATCTGTTTAGAAACAAGTTTTTGCGATGTTTTGATATTTTATAGCCAAGTTAAGCGAATAAAAGATTTATTTATTACTTAAATATGCTTAAAAGGATTTGAATAGAAAAAATGAATCAACATAATCAATCTAATTCTTCATCCATTAGGATCAAGAATAGGGTGGATGGGATCGGAGATTTGTCTTTCGAGATCGAAAAAACGGGATTGGGATTTTATTTCCAGGATCCCGAAAATCGGGATTTTTTCTTCTGGATCTCGATTTTTCGGGATTTAATTACATGTATTTTAACATAATTCGAATTGACTAGATACATCACTTTGTGATTCTTCATCTTCTATAGTAAAAAACACAACAATGTTCTCAATTTATAAAAAAAAGTTTAAAAAATTTATGTAAAAATCTTGCATAACAAGGTTTCACATCTATAACAATGTATTAAAAAATAATTATTTTAATGGATGTGCTTTCTGGAATCAATCTCGGTAGAATAATTTTTTCTTTTAGATTCGTGTTCCCCGCATAAAATTATCCCTAAAAAGTCACTTTTCGAAAGAAAAAATTTTCAACTGCACCCCCCCCCTTCCCTTTAACAAAATTCGGATTGGCTAGATACATCACTTTGTGATTTTCGACCGAGATTGATCCCTGATCTGAAAATATTAATACTCAACAGTTTGGTTGTAAACTCTGGTAGATAAAAACTAATCATCTAGATTACGAAAAATGAAAAATCGGGTCGAAAAAACCAGACTATGATAGGTTTTGAGGCCTATTTTTCCACCCATATCCAGACACAAATATCAGTTCAGTCAAACGGCTCTGACTCATCGTAGTACGGGTTTTATAACAAGATCAAGGGCTCGTTGAAATGCTGTACTTCTGCGCCTCACGATGGTATAATGATCTTAGAGAAGTTTTCGTTTCAATAAATAATCAGGTTTAAATCTTCGCACTATACTCGGATTTTTGAACACAAGTAATGATGAAAATGATCGTTTTTGACCTTCTTGTGGTGGTTTTCAGCCGAAGTTTCCTATAAAAAAGTTGAAGCATATATTTTAAGCTTTCTGCTTGATCCTTATATACATGACCCCAAATAGGGATCAAGAAGATTTCGGATTATGAAAATTCACCCGGATTCTTGTTTTTAAAGGGGAGTAAAGTTTACAGCAGCATCTCGAAGAGTGCATTTCCAACCCGAAAGTGTTATATCTCCTCAACCATAAAAGATTTTTGGTCGGGGATCTTTTTTTAAACTATTTATCATGATGCGTAGAATATTTTTAAAAAAGATCCCGACCAAAAATCTTTTATGGTTGAAGAGATATAACACTTTAAAGTTGAAAATGCACTCTTCGAGATGCTGCTGTAAAGTTTACTCCCCCTTTAAGCATTTGAAACGGTAGTGTGCAAAATTTCGCCGCATTCGGATGTCCCAGGGTCGATAAAATTAAATTTTGAGAAAAATATACCACAAAATCGTAAGTTAGGGGTCAAAACGGCCTCTAGGCGACTCGGGAGTGCGAAATTCGTGATTTTCGCATAAAGTTTATCTTATATAGGTGCCTTTTGAATAAATTTTTAACAAAATCTTTCTGTGAAGAATGAGCCGTTTTCAAGATAATTGCGTTTGAAATTGAATTTATGTACAAGCTCTTCGTTGTAATACACAAACTTTTTGAATTTTTTGCCGAAAAATCGATTTTTGCATCAATCTCTTAAATTTTCATAAAATGAACATTATAGTAATTTTTTATAGCTAAATGAGACGAACAAAATGACACGAAAATTATCCAATTTGGACATTGTTTTGGGTTATTGAAACGAAAATTCTGATTAATGTTTTCGTTTCAATAACCCAAAACAATGTTCAAATTGGATCATTTTGGTGTCATTTTGTTCGCTTCATTTAGCTATAAAAATTGCTACAATGTTCATTTTATGAAAATTTAAAAAATCGATTTTTTTCTCAAAAATTCAAAAAAGTTTGTGTATTACAACGAAGAGCTTGTAACAAATTCAAAATTTCAAACGCAATTATCTCGAAAGCTACAACGATTCAGAACATGCCGTAAAAACAAAAAATGCTCCATTTTTCATGATCTTTTCGACCATATCATTTTTTCATATGGTTGTAACTGACTGGACTGATCATTTAACACAAGATATTTTTAAATGTGATCTATTTATTCTTCAATAACTTTTATGTCGTTCATTTCCATAAATGTTTAAACCCCGAAATTTTTAAACGTAATCATGAAATGTAACATCGAAGGTTTTTTCTACAATTATTAATTTGATAACCATAAAAATTTTGACTATACAGAAATATTGATACGTAAAACATTGAGAAAAATGAAAAGACTATTGATAAAAACTTGCACCCACTAGAGAAAACATAATACATAGAGTGTATATACATGACAATCTCTATAGAGAAGTGAGCCGAATGGAAGGTGTTAACAACAAAACTGGCGCCCAACTTGCGCCCATATCCCAAAACTCTGTGTCATTCTACTAAACATGGGCTTTATACAGCAGACGATTTTTAAGGTATGTCTTAATTTTTGATATTAAAAAATCGTATTTTTTATAGAGTTTTTGGGGTGTTTTACCACAAGTTTTTTGGGATAATTATGAGTTTTATCCCTCAATGGTTTTATTGTCCTCGATGCGGATACAATGCCCAGGTAAGATATGAGNGATCTGTTTCACAAGGGACTTATGTTCCACAAAGTTCGTATGCAACAGGTACACAGTTGCACAGACCCCGGTCGAAAATTTTTGTTTTTATGACCTATCTCCCCTCCGCAGATTGGCGACCTTTTTTTTTAATTGTCATCGGCTAGGGGACCGATGACCTACCCCCTTCACCCCGTGACACATGATCTACCCTCACCCCACCCCATGACCTACCCCTCCCCCGGTAACATTTTACCGGGGTTGCACACAATTGTGAACAGGTAGTCATAAAAAATTGAAAAAAAATCTTTTTTAGACTATACTTTTTCTTCTCCACTATCTCACACCACTACTACAACTTCAAATCCATCACCCAATTCCGAATTCAACTCACCACCACAGCCTAAAAAACCGCGTCTTTCATGCGATGAATTGGTGGGTCAACTTTCCATCGAACAACTTTTTGGCTCTCTATTTCGTATCTCAACCCGTGAAGACATCGAAAAAATCTGGAAAAATTTCATGCAAGCCTTATCCAATGCCGATTTTGAGACCGAACGTCAACGCCTACGCGAACGCAAAAATGAACGCGGCTGGCGCAAACGAAAGGCAAATAAAAACACGGAAATCATGAAAAAATTTATCGAAGAAATGGATAGGCACAAACAGTTGAACAATGAATTTGTAGAAAAGTTAAATGAAAAACACAAACTTTTGGAAGCACTGCATGAAAACCTGATTTCGGAGAAATGTTTGGAAAACTTGCAGCTAATCGATCCGGAAAATTTTGGTGATTATAAAAAGTTTTTGGAAAATTTAGAGGTGTGAAAAATACTATAAAAAAGTTAGCCTCTTGATGTTTTATGTTAAGTGATTTTTATATAGTCTGAAGATGCTTTATGTTAAATTTTTATGTATAAATAAAACTTTTGATTAATGATTGACTGATACCTTACTTAAGAGCCTTGAAATAAATCATTTACATTTTTCAAATGAAAGATAGAATATTGCCGCGAATTTTTCAAGTGCGGAAAATTTAAAATTCTTTCGAAATGGTGCAATTTATCTTATCAATCCGGCACAATTATTAAATAAGTGTGAATCAAGATTTTATCCTACCTTAATTTTCATAAAATTGTTAACGTCTGTTTCACCCCATTTGATCAAAAAAGTTTCCCTTTCGTGTCAATACACAAACTTGTTGAATTAGTTTTTCCGAATTGAACGAGGAAATTGATAATCAGGCAAAAATTTGAGAAACTTTTCATGAACAAGTGGGGTGAAACGGACTTTGGGGTATTTTGTTCTTCAATTAGGCAAAAGTTTTCGGACCCGACCGGGACTCTAACCCGGACCTCCTGGCTACCGTCCAAGAGCACTACCATTGTGCTACCAAGACCTACAACTGATGTCCGTATTTCCTATATTTCTACGTTCTCGGCGTGGTTAATCCGAGCTCCACTATTTCCAAAAATGAACTTATCACCTATCGGTAATCCCTACGTCCGTCTTGTACTGTTAATCGGTCGGATGGCACACAGGTGTTAATCACAGTGTGAGTAGTGCAAAATACACCGTCAAGTATTCACCAATTAACGGGCATCAGTTGTAGGTCTCGGTATAACCTGTTTCAAAAAGAGATACTATAGAAACTTCCCCATCCCAGTTATGAGCGATTTCATCCGATCTGGCAAGTTAAGCAACTTGAGCCCGCAGGTTCGATCCCGCTAGGAGCGAATTCTTTTTGCAGCACCCAAAACTAATAAAAATTTTTGCCTAGGGGTATTGTTATGCGAGGAACACGAATCCGCTGTTATTTTTTCGTGGAAAATTTTGTAAAAAATAGAAATTTTAATTTTTAATCAATTAAAAATTGTGATATGAGTTCATGTTTTGAGTTAGACTCAATAGAGATTTTACATTTTCAACTTTTACAGTTAAGCTTTTTTCTATTGAGTCTAACTCAAAACATGAACTCATATCACGATTTTTAATTTATTAAAAATTAAAATTTCTATTTTTTACAAAATTTTTCATGAAAAAATAACAACGGATTCGTGTTCCTCGCATAAAAATACCCCTAAGCAAAATTTTTTATCAGTTTTGGGTGCTGCAAAAAGAATTCGCTCCTAGCGGGATCAAACTTGCGGGCCCAAGTTGCTTAACTTGCCAGATCGGATGAAATCGCTCATAACTGGGATGGGGAAGTTTTGTATAGTATCTCTTTTTGAAACAGACTATAGCACAATGGTAGTGCTCTTGGACGGTAGCCACGAGGTCCAGGTTCGAGTCCCGGTCATGTCCGAAAACTTTTGCCTAATTTAAAAATTTCCTATTTTCCACGTTCTCGGCGTAGTTAATCTGAGCTCCACTATTTCCAAAAATGAGGGTATTTTGTTTTAATGTGCTTTTTATATAAGAAAAGCGAAATTTTTGCAGAATTTTTTCTAGCTCAAACAATCTTGATATTGTAAAAAATTTTGAAAACTTGAAGGCTACATGAGGAAATGTTTGAATTCATATATGAATTTTGGAGCTATGTCAAGATGCTTTTTTTAAATTCTTCTTAAATTTATAGAATGCTTTAGATGTCCGATGACTATAACGATGAAAACACAGTACCTTGGATTGCCCAACTAAAATCCCAACGTGGCAAACCTAAGCCGATTACACAACATCCCATTTACCCTGAGCGCTGCTATATATGGTCTTTAAGAAAAACAAGAGATACATGTCGCCGATTTGATTGCACCGCATGCCGTGCTTTGCATATCAAACAGAAAGATGTTCCAATTCCTCAATTACAAGCCCATTTAACAGAAGAAAAATGGATACCTTCGAAAAAGAATCCAATGGATCCCACCACGCCTAGTCAATACCATACATGTGATAGTACTGATTTCGCTCAATCGATTGGTGACACTATTGAAGAGTATATAAAGAAGTATTGGAACTATTGGAAAAAAGTTATAAAAGACAAGCATTATGTAGTATTGGTTAATAATTACATTGCACCAGGTAAACAACGATCAATTTGTACAGGGGGAGGCAAAAGTCCTGGCCTAGGCGGACAAAAGTCCTGACCCAAGGGGAAAAAGTCTTGACATTTCAAAAACGTGTTTTCTCGACAATTCTGGACGAAAACCTTTTCAGCGTTTTTGACAATGTCAGGACTTTTGTCCGCCTAGGCCAGGACTTTTGCCTCCCCCTGTATATGAAATTTAGACATTCAATACTCAACAGACCAAGTATTCGTTGGCCAAATAGGTCCATCAAACTATCAACAAGAAGTAGATTATCATCCACAAATGAATAACGAAACTATTTCGACACCCGTATTCATTTCAACCCAAGAAATCCTATTAGAAAATCAATCCGCATATTATAAAGGTAACAATGAGTGGAACAGCTACGGAAAATTTTAAAACCTCCGATTTTTTTCGAATTCGTCGTTTTTTATACAGATTTTTAAACTATAAATACATAAAAAAATCGCGTCAATTAGAAAAAATGAAGTTAGTTGAGGGTTTCGGTGTTATTCTTAACTTTTGTAAAGAAATTATGTTAAATTTAGATGCCCCGAGTGTTAGCTGGATACAACCTTCAACCTATGATAATGTCACCGAATATCCGATATATCTGTTCAATGATACCCAAACAAATTCTTGGGTTTCAACGAATACGATCGGGACTATGAACAGCATTGAATGTAAAATTTTTAAAAATGTGTAAATCGTGAATTCTCTCCATATTTAAAAGTGAAACCCAAATTTAGTTTATTAATCTATAGTCATTAATAGTTAGGTCGTCTTATGAAACAATTAATAATTGTTGAACAATTAATAAGTATAAAATCCCATAAATGTGAAGATGGTGGCCGATTTTTGGTAGGATGATGGTGCTTGTGAAATTATTTTCATCGGCAAAAAAATCCCTTCTTCACTTCAAATCGTTTATAAATTTTGGCCATAGGACCCTCGAATTTTCCCTATAACATAGTATAACATTTTCGTTTTACTATGGGATTTTTAGAAACAATTTTTCGTATAGAACACAAATTTTTGAATTTATATATATAACGAATAGTTTAGATATGGGCAACGCTAATGTCAAAAACGCCAATAATGAAATCATAAACGAAATCATATATTTTCTTTTCGAACTGTACAATGCTAAAAATATGTTTCCGGAAATTTATTGGAAAAATGCTTTTATGTAAGATTTTTTAAACTATCAAAATATAAATTTTTTTAGAAATTTTGTCCTTTTCGATGCGATCAAAGAAATAAACCCAAATGATGGTGCATTTAATTTTGTTCAAAAAATGATGAACTTTCCGGAAAATTTGGTTTCTCCAAGGGATCAACATAAGACTATTCTTTTGTATCAATTCAACTTGGATCCAAAGCTACTCAAAATTAATCCGGATTTTATTAAAAATAGTGAGAAATCGAATGCCCTAAATTCCAGCACTATCGTAGAGCAATTGGATAAAAATACAATGGAGTTATTAAAATTTTGCTACGAAATATTTTGGAAGAATTATTTTTCAGTTTTTGCACAGGTAATATGGTTATGCAGGTTTAGATCTACCGAAAAAAACATAAAGAATTTTTTTACTTCTTATAGGCCCGTATGTTTTCACTTTTTTTAGAATTGCGCAAATATCCATGATCCAGCCGAATTACTAGCATATATTGGAAAAAGATGGCAATGGTTTATTAGGGGCACAAAAAATCTAGGAAACGCCTATCCGGAGATTAATTTTTGGAGTGAACAAAATCAATATATTTCAATTTTAGAGGTAATGATAATAGGCTTATTTTTTACATTTTTGATTTTAGAGAGCTCTATCATTTTGGCATTACACTTTTTATTCATATAATGAATACAACGAGTATAATATAAAATTAGAAGACGCCATTTTTAAAATATTATCTGAAGAGCAAGAGGACAACTCTTACAAGATTCCCCGGTCTATTATTGCGTCTCAATGTACGATTCTTTAAAACAGGTTCCGCGATAGAACCGAGCTTTGAGACAAGGGGCATGTCACATAGTCGAATGCGAAAAAATACCCCAAAAACTGACCCCCCCCCCAAGATCTTAAGACCGTCGCCTTCGCGCTGCGCTACGCTGTCCACATCAAGCTTCAACTTTCCTCTTATTGAATGGACTTTTTTGATTGTTTTCGCACTTTTGTCTTTTTCTTATCGTTTATTACAATCATTTTTTTGTTATTTTTCATGGTTTCTACTAGAAAATCAAAC
>OZJO01029467.1:0-14722 GCA_900406225.1 Acrobeloides nanus | reverse complement strand
AATCCCTTCCCCCCCCCCCCCCCTCGTTCATAGATATGAAAAAAGTTTTAGAGCTCCAGCAAGATAAGGATAACTCTGTAAGCCTAAACTTAAGCCTAAACCTTAGCCTAAACCTAATCCTTAGCCTAAACTTAAACCTAAGTCTTAGTTTAAGCCTAAGCTAAAGAGCGGAATGCAAAATATGGCCCTTTATCAAAAAATTTTTTTGTTGAAAAACGACCTCCTAGGAGTAAAAATAGGGTGAAAAATCAATTGCACACATCCCCGTCGCGTGAAAATGCTTCCTTCACCTTGTTTTCGCGAAAATAGCACTATTTCAAGTTTGCTTAAAATTTGTATAATTCCAAACGTCAAAGAGAATAGTGCTATTTTCGCGAAAACAAGGTGAAGGAAGCATTTTCACGCGACGGGGATGCAATCGATTTTTCATCCTATTTTTCCCTTAAAAGATCATTTTTCAACAAAAAATTTTTTGTAGAAAGGGCCCTAATTTGCACCCCCTTTAAGCCTAGACCTTAGCCTAACCCTTAGTCTAAACCTGCCTAACCTTAGCCTAAGCTTAAAGGGGGGGGTCCACTTTGCGACCACCTCTCGAAAAAAATTTTTTCCCTAAAAAGATCATTTTTAGGGGTAAAATCATGCGAGAAATCGATTGCGCGCATCGAAAAATTCTGAAAAAATTTTTCGGGGGTCAAAAAATTGAAAAAAATGCGTCAAAATTAAGGGTTATAAGTTTTAGCCCCAACAAAATCATTTTTAGGCGTAATTTTGTGCGAGGAATCGATTGCGCACATCGAAAAATTCTGAAAAATTTTTTCGAGGGTCAAAAAATTGAAAAAAATGCGTCAAAATTAGGGGTTGTAAGTTTTAACCCCAACAAAATTATTTTTGGGGGTTTTTGACCCCCGAAAATTTTTCAGAATTTTTTGATTCGCGCAATCGATTCCTTGCACAAAATTACCCCTAAAAATGATTTTGTTGGGGTTAAAACTTATAACCCCTAATTTTGACGCATTTTTTTCAATTTTTTGACCCCCGAAAAATTTTTTCAGAATTTTTCGATGCGCGCAATCGATTTCTCGCATGATTTTACCCCTAAAAATGATCTTTTTAGGAAAAAAATTTTTTTTCGAGAGGTGGTCGCAAAGTGGACCCCCCCCTTTAACATTCCCCCTACATGTTGATCATTTCAGCTTAAATCAAGACAGTTTTTCACGCTGAACACGATGATGCTAAAATTTTTGAAAAAAAACTCGCTTTAGTTGGGTCTAGAGCCCCATCTTTATAAGTACCTTTTTAGAAAAAGAACTTTTTGGTGTAATGAGCGTTTTTTCATTCCATGATGCATTCCTACGGGACCTAGAGCACATTGAAAATATAAACTTTTTGGCAAAATCACATTTTCCTTTTCAAATCTTGTCGAGAATGTTTCCACCCTGTTATTCGCTTAGAATCTTGTTCAACGCATCAAAATACAGATATGCAAAAATTTTCATCCAATCTGGATAAGAAAATAAGAATTTCAATTTGCGCAGGGACCGAACCCTCGACCTTATGCGCAAAAAACATTTTTTGTGCTTCAATTTTGAAAAAAAAATATATGTTTGGAATCAAGACAGCTTACTTATACAGAAAATAATAATTTTTTAAAGTTTTTCCGGCGGAAATATAGTGTGCGCATTACCGAGCTAAATTTATAATTACGTATATCAAGAACTGCAATTTTCGTAAATATAAAAATAATAATACCTTGTAGTCTGACAAAATGCCCTGGGAAACTCAATCAGAACCATTTATATTAAATTAATATATTATGAGAACCAATAAAAGTAAAATAAGGATATTTTCAGGGAAAGTGCTATTGATTGACTATAAAAAATTAAAAATTATGCCATAAAAGTGAAAAAATTTATTTGAGGGATGCAAGTTGTTTATAAGAGTAAATTTATTTATTGATGTTCACACATGAAATAGGAGGAGAGACAGTCCCAAAAGACTTGATGAGGTGATGGGATATTTGAGTTGGGACAGGGGGAGGGGCAGTCAAAAACTTGATAAGGTGATGTTTTTTAAGGAAATTTTGCCCATAAATTTAAAATTTTCTCAATTTTTGAAGGTCAGAAAAAATTTTTTATCCAGGGGTTAAAACATAAGGGACCCCTTACGATTTTTTCGGCAGGGAATTTTATGAAGAGATGTTTTCAAAAATTTCCGTGATGATGAGATAGTGGGGGGAGGGGGAGGACGGTCCCCCTATTTTATGTGTGTTGAAGTTTGTAAATTTTTTAAAACTATTTTATATGCAGGGTAGCGCAAAAATGCAAAATTTGCGATATATGTCTATTTTTCTTCAAAAGAACACTATAAGTTTCAGGAGCCCTTGAAAAATTTAAAAATCCGCTTTGACTTAACAGAGCTGAAGGTAGTAAATGGATAAAAGCGGCCTTTCAATTTTTGTAATTTTAGGTCTGGTACAACAACACCATGGTAGTTGGCCAATCCATATATTGAATGCGATGTAAACGAAGATGCCTTGTGTAGCAATCTCATGAAAAAAACCTCCTAGACTTGGATATGACTGAAGTCCAAACACGATTTTTACTTAAAACCAACTGCTATTCTGCTATGGAAGGATGTTCAAAAAATCTCCTTCAAACACAAGTTAGCTTTCCTTTAGCCTGATCTCTCGACTAACTATGATACCCTCTTTGTCTCGATATGTGATGATAGATATTGCTTTGTTATAACAGTTCGCATCGATTCCCCACATAAAATTAACCTAGAGGGGTTATTTTTTGAAAACTTTAAAAAAAAGAATTTTTATGATTTTCACTTCAATACACAGACCCAATGTTCGCTTCAATAGACAGATCTAATGTTTGAATCAGGGTCCAGGAAACATTTTCAAGGATTGCGTGCAATCGATTCCCCGCATAGGAAAACCCATATGATGTCATTTCTGCAAAGATTTTATGTAAAAATAAGCAAGTTGGTGATATGAAATACTGTGTATTACAAAGAAAACTTGTATCTACCTCAGAAGTCGAGTATTCATTGGATGACCTAATATAAAAAATACTTCAAGAGCACATTCTTAGTTTCTAGCAACTCTGTTGATATTACAATGACTAGGAGCTTTTTTACTTGTTATATTTCCCATACCTTGATCCCCCTTATGTTGTTTTTCGAAAATTGTTTTGTTGAAATCTTGACGTTTTTAGCAAAACAACGCCTCACAAGGAATAGTAGTCAACTATAAATGAGGGATTTTAACAATTTCGACGAAAAATGGTCCAGAATAAAAATATAAAACATATATTCATTATTTTTTGCAAACAACTTCTCTATAAGGAGCTTATTGTTTTTTAAACAAATTAAAGATGTTAGTTTATCAACTAAAAATGAAGACATTCATTAACAAGTTAGTATGGTGTAGTGGAAAGTGTTGGAAATCAACTACATCAATTTTTACCCCTATATAGTGTATTTTCAAAAAAATTTTTGACGTTTTTACTTCGGCATTTTTATTCCTGTTAAGTGAGCCCACATACGTAGTAGCTCCAAAATTTTTCATGTGCTTCGCGCGGTACATGTGTGAGACCTCGCGCTAGCGCGCGACCCCCCCCCAAATTGGGTAGGGGGGCAGTCGTACTCGAAAAATTTGAAGAAGTACCCAAAATTTTTTGTTTCTGCTTGTCCCTGTGCGAAAACGTAAAAAATTAGTAGCAAAATTGATTTATCTAAGAAACTATGATCCGCCTATTCCCTTATCCTCATGACTAATGTGTGTAAAATTGAATTTGGATATAAATCAAGTGGTTTTTTAGCCTAATATAAATAATTTAATAAAAATAAAAGCGCAAAGCAATTTGTTTTCATACTTCTCAGAAGACCGGGGAAAAGTTATACGTACTTGGCAATTAATATTTATAACTAGTATCGATTAGATATCCCACTGAACGTGAAATTTTTCGAAAAACAATTTTTTCATATCTGAAATTGACCCCTCTAGGGATAATTTTATGTGGGTAATCCGAATTTCTCATGTCTGAGATCTGAAAATCTTTCCCCGAGTCAAGAAAAGGATATTTATATGATGTAGGGTCACATTTTTGACAAGAATTATATGCCATACGCCATATAAATAGCTTTTTCTTGATTAGGGAAAGATTTTTAGGTCTCGGAAATGTGAAATTCGGATTTCCCACAAAAAATGACTCCTAGAGGGGTCAATTCCAGCTGATGAAAAAAATTTTTCGAAAAATTTCACATTCAGTGGGATACCTAATCGATACTAGCTCCTAATATTTTAGTATAATTTCATATTAAAAAAGTAGTACTCTATGTTTAATATGTATAAATTTTTATCAACTGTTGAAATTTCTTTAATAATCCTTTCTTTAATATTATGCAGTGGGGCATTTTGTATATTTTTGAAGGCCCCCCATTTTCATAGAAATTTAATTGGTTTGATTATAAATATGTTTATTTCATACATACTTGAAGCGTTCTCACGGATAATTCAGCTTTCTATTTATTTTAATGATCCAATGGAATATAGTAAGTTATTGGGTTATCAGAAATTTTCCGGTTTTTGGGTATTGCGTCGGACATTTGCGAAAATGACTCTTCCGGAGATTTCTATACGGGGAATCGATTGCAAGTATTCCTGAGCAGCGAAAAAATTTTTTGTTTTTTAATCTTTTCCCTTGGGGGACCCAGGGGTGAAAAAGTCGAATTTTCAAAAAGTTTTCTAAAATGACTGATTTTTTGTATTCAGAGGTTTTCGATATGGAGAACTCGAATCTGAAAGAATTATTTAATTTTAATCACTGGAAACTTCCATCATCTCATATGTGGGATATACTCCATAAAAAGGATTCATAAATAAAAATCGCTAAAAATTGTTTAAATCAGTGTTAGGGAAATTTTTCCATATCTGAAAATACGTGCAATCAATTCCCAGTCTATAAAAACCCCTAGATAGCTGGTTCGCCGAAAATCCGATCTTTAATTCATTTTTGCTTTAATACACCCATCCATTTCATTAACCCGTTTTTGTCGAAAGGTACATATATGTACCGCAACTTTAAAAATCCGTATCTCCATAAATTTACATTTATTTTTCAAAAGTAGACACATTCTGAAAAGCCCAGAAAAAATGCTAAATTTTTGTCAAAGACGGCGTAAAAAAATATTCAATATTTATGGAGTTATAACTGTTTGAAAATCGCGAAAAAGTCGTTTTTTCAAAAAACGAAAAATTCTGATTTTTTAAAGGAGGTATAAATTATGGGCGGTATCCCACTTCATCCACTGGACAGTTCATCCACCATGGACACTTCATCCACCATGGACACTTCATCCACCATGGACACTTCATCCACTGGACACTTCATCCACTGGACACTTCATCCACTATGGACACTTCATCCACTATGGACACTTCATCCACCATGGACACTTCATCCACTATGGACACTTCATCCACCATGGACACTTCATCCACCATGGACACTTCATCCACTATGGACACTTCATCCACCATGGACACTTCATCCACTGGACACTTCATCCACAGTGTCTATGGTGGATGAAGTGTCCATGGTGGATGAACTGTCTTTGGTGGATGAAGTGTCCAGTGGATGAACTGTCCATGGTGGATGAAGTGTCCATAGTGGATGAAGTGTCCAGTGGATGAAGTGTCCATGGTGGATGAAGTGTCCAGTGGATGAAGTGGGATACCGCCAAATTATGGACTATTCCATGAGAAATTTTTTTCTAAAATGATCATTTTTAGGGGTAATTCTATGCGGAGAATCGATTGCGCGCACTCCCGAAGCGTGAAAACGCTTCCTTGACACTGATTCAGGGAAAGAATCGATGTATTGAAGCGAAAATCAAACATTTTCGAATTTTTATGAGAAAACCGTGGATTCTTAGGTTTTTCTAGGCGGGGGAATCGATTGCGCGCATTCCCAAACAGTGAAAATGCGTCCCTAACCTTGAATCATGAAAGAGAACAGTGTATTGAAACGAAAATCTAAAATTTTCAGATTTTTACCGGAAAATAGTGAGTTTGAAAATTTTCGATTTTCGCTGTAATACACTAACCCCTTCCCTGAATCAGGGTCACGTAATGGTTTTCAGGCGCCGAGAATATGCGCAATCGATTCCTCGCCCCCGAAAACCCCTAAAAAGTCGGTTTTACGAAGAAAATCTAAAAATTTTCGATTTTCGCTGTAATACACCAACCCCTTCCCTGAATCAGGATCAGACAATGGTTTTCAGAATTCGGGAATGCGCGCAATCGATTTCTCGTCCCCGAAAACCCTTAGGGCGTATCTTTTCGATTTTCTAGTACATTTCTGCGATTTACCGGCAAAAACGGGTTAAATCAAGGTAAGGGAAGCATTTTCATGGCTTGGCAATGCGCGCAAATCGATAGAAAAACCCCCTGAGGAGTCATTTTCGCAAAGATCCAACGTAATACTCAAAAGCCGGAAAATTACTCAACCCAATATTATCAGATTGCCAAAGAAAACAAACAGTTCCAAAATTTGAAGCACAAAACGAAAGCCATTTCTGGCGGGAAATCAATATTTTAAGACTCGACACTCCTTTAAAATTTTAGGCTATAATCAAGAAGATTACAATACATATGATTTACTGTTTTATTTGCGCTGCATTCAATATATTTCTACAAGCAGTTTCTTTTGTTCTATGCCGTTATTTGCAATTGAACGAACAATAGCCTCAACATTTTTAGCTTCATATGAAAAGTTTAAAAACCCCATATTTTTGATTTCTTTAATTTTGGCATCATGGGCTTATGGGCCCGTTGAGCATTATTTAGTTATATGTATAGTTTAAAAAAATTTAACCAGCTCCATTTATATGACTTACCATAAAACTTCTAATAGAAGCCCATGGAGTTCTATTAGAAGGTGTTAATGATTGCTCTTTTAAAAATCGAGTTTAAATCGGACTTCTTCGAGCGACCACTTTTTGGATAGCTACTGTAGAAAGGAACGTTCTATAAAAGAAATTATTGAAAAATATTTTATTTTCGCTGAGTTATGGCCCTTTGAATTTGAAAAAGTTGAAAAAATGACATTTTTTTCAAAAAATCATATCTCTGTGAAATCGAAATCATTGTCAATAATTTCTTTTACATAATGTTCCTCATACGCTTAGCTATCCAAAAAGTGGTCGCTCGAAGGAAATCGACTTAATTTTGATTTTTGGTGGATTTTTGAATGTAAGGCTTAAAATTTTTTAAATTTAAAAAAATTCAAAAGGCCATATCTCGACGAAAATAAAATATTTTTCAATAATTCTTTATTTAACATATTCCCTATCCTCAGGGCTATCCAAAAAGTGCTCGCTCGAAGAAATCCGATTTAAACTCGATTTTTAAGAGAATTGTTACGTTTACATGGGCTCTATTAGAAGTTTTACGGTATATAATATAAGATGAAAATTTTAGACAGGATCGTAAAAGCTCTTCATTATTGCTTATTTTTATTAATAATTATAGCTATAAGCATTTCTGTTAGTCTTTATGTTGGGCTTAACCCTCTTTCCCTCATAGCATATGAAAATTGAAAACTTTAGTGTATGTGAATAAGGGGCCAGTTGGGCCCCATTTTGCCCCAACTGGATTTTAGTAGATCCAAATGGGTCTGTGCAAATGTGATACAGGGATAATGGCGCCCAGTTGGATTGGGGTGGAGCAATAAATCTGTCGACTCGAAAATTTTTTGGAAGATTAACTTTTTTGGCCCTCAATATGAGAACCATCTCTAGATATTAAATTTTTTTAGATTATCTTTTTTATGGATTATATAAATCAAAAAAGATATTCTGAAATTAACCATCATCGCCATTATAATCTTTCTGAAAGGTTTCAGTTATCCGAAAACATTAGATTTGCAAAAATAATAAAAAGATGTGCTATTGCTATAACCTTGGGGAATACCATATCAATTTTGGTAAGTGCTCTCATTATCAGAAATTTTTTTGACCCGACTGGTCCTTTAAAGTCCGTCTATAGCTCAATGAGTAATAGAATGAATGAGTAATATAGAATAAGCCCTATCCACGCGCCATGAGTAAAAAGAATCGGCTGATGGGACCAGGGCTTTAGCTGCGTTTGGGCCACTGGGGCCGGCGGTCCACCAAAATTGCAGGGGGGGGGGTCTAAAAAGAGAGAAGAGAGGTCTATAAGGAGGGGTCAGACAAAATCTAACGGTTTACTAACGGTGGGAGGGGCGAGAGATAAAATCCCGAAAAAATTCAAACGTAATTTATGGATGACCTCCAAGGGGGTTTTTACCAAAAAAGTAAATGGAATGGCACCCTTATGAAAATTTCTTAAAAAACCTAAAGCAGATTATTAGACCTAAAAAAATCGTTTCCAACCAAATTTGGCGACTTTCTCTTTTTTATCAACTTTTGAGCGCCGCGGCCTCCTTTATGTTTTTGCCTAAAATTTTTGAAAATTAAAAAAAAACCTAATGGTCCCCATTGTGGTTTTTCACTGAATAAATTCAAATTCGAACCGTTTAAGACAATTTTTGAACGCTCGAGAAAATGTCTCTTAACAACAAAAATTTTTTAAAAAACACAAGAGAGGGCCCTTATGATTTTTTGAAAATTTTTGAAAAAGTGAAAAAAACATAGGAATCACTTATGTTGCTCTTCCTAAAATTTTGGAGCTTCTAAGGCATGGGACTGTAATAATGAGTTTTGCTCATCATCCAAAATCAAATAAATTTAACAAGTATAATTTTAGCCAATACTATTAGTAGCATACTTTGATTATCATAGTTCGATATTTGTAATTTCTTTTAATTTTATAATTGTTATATACGCGATAATTTTTCCATTAATTGCGATACCCAGTCACCCGGTGTGGCTACGAATTTTTATCAAGTAAAAATTTTCAAAAAATACAAAACATTTTTTCTTTCAGCACAATCAAACAATTAAGAGCAAAAATTGAGCCGTGGAAAAAGGATAATGTAGCTATTGATAGACGCTTTAATGCACCCTATATAAAGTCACTTCATGGAAAGCCTATGGTTTTTAATGTCGAACAAGAAAAAGAATTATATTTCCAACAGCTTGAAAATCAGCTATGAAAATGTTTTGCCTACATGTTTTTGTTATAATGTTCCTCATTATTTTGTTTTACTTGTCATCTTATTGGTCTCTCATCAACCGTTGCAATACTCGCGTCTTCATTTTGGCAATTTGTAAAAGTACGACTGCGCCGAACGGGGCACCAAACGGGACGCCGAACACACCAAACGGGTCCCAATCAGGCCTAAGCCTAAAACCTAAGCCTAACAAGGAACATTACGGAAGTGTTTGACAATAAACATTTTCGGAGTAAAAAAAGTTTTTGCTAATTCTACTCATGGACGCCCCATGATTAAAAAACCGCTCTAAAAAAAATCACATCGCTACCTTTTTCTGAGAAAATAAAATACATAGTCGTATTTTTACAAATTGCCTTTATTTTACTCTTTCTATTGAAATTCAAGCTTGCGCGAATATTAACACGAAAAGTCTGATTTATTGTAACATTGTAAAATAAAGTGAAAGATCGAACGATTGTCGATGCAATTAGATCTTAGAAGTTCAAAAGCGATTTGAACAACTACTACAGTGGATTCTCGATAGTACGGTTCCCCAAAATAAAAAAAATCATATCTCCGTCAATTTTAATGCTATTTTTTTCGTTAACCACATTTTCCTTAAAATCTTATATAGAATTTTAAGGAAAATGTGATTAACGAAAAAAATAGCATTAAAATTGACGGAGATATGATTTTTTTTATTTTGGGGGATCGTACTATCGAGAATCCACTGTATTTTGATCTAAGTTGCATTAGCGATTAATGGAATTTTGTGCATTGTAAATTGGAATCTTTGAGATAAATTTATAAATGACAGCCTCCACTTTTGTTGAAAGGTCTATTGGAACCAAAGTTTTATGTTTTCTCGTCACTTTTCTTGTGAAATTCGGGGAACCTTTACTATCAAATGGACCCAGTATGCTCCCACTTAGCACATTTTTACATAGAACTTTTTTTGTGGTCGTGCTATTTAACATTTTTATTTTAAAATTTATAAACATTTTTTATGTACAAAACTTGGTTTGTTATTTACGCAACGCATTTGATTGTGGTTTTTTAGAGACTGAAAGTACGGCTGCCACTTGATTGTTAATTTTTTTGTAAAATAGCTCTTTTAATTTTCTTTTAGCCAGTGTATTAAACACAAATATGACTATCGAATGAATAGCATTCAATAAAATTATAGCCCATGTTCTAGCAAAAGATATATAAATAGCAATATCTCCAACAGGTTTGCCAAACCATCCAACAGCATTAAATGCAAAATTTTCCAATTCTAGTACCAAACAGATAAGGAAGCTCTAAAAATAACAGTTCAAATTTCAGAGCTAACCAATCTAGTATTTAGCAATCTAGTATTCATGTTACACGTACGTAAGATAGAGAAGCTTAAAAAATTCTGATTTTTCAAACTTTTCAAATCAAGAGCTACTTTTCTGCCTGCGACTCAGGGTTGCAGTTTTCGCTTTTTTAAAGTAAATTGTTTTTTTCAACTCTTTTGCTTTCTTGAAATAAAAAAAGCAATTTTGTTTCGATTTTTGTCTATTTTTTAAATTAAGGGGTCACTAAAATTTAGGATGAAAATGAGTAAAAAATCAAATTTTTTGGGTCAAAATCGATTCTTTTAAATTCAAAAATGGATCAAAAATCAATTTTTTGGTCAAAAATCGATTTTTTATTGTTTAATAAAAAAATTACTTTTATTTTGCTTTTTTTCAAAGCCATTGCTTTTTTAAAAGGGTTTGGTACTTTTTTTGAAAATTTCATATGGCAACCCTGCGGATATAACCTCTCAGGCCCCTCAATTTTATAATTATCTTTAAATTTTTGCTTACTTGAAACAAAATATTAATCTCATTATTACTGTGTTTTGCTTTTACATGGAGTTTCTTCCCAAATTGTATGTAATAAGTTATATGAAATTTAATTTCAATAAATATGAGTACATATATTATAAGCATCACAGGTGGAAAATAAGATGAGGGATAAAATGCATACTAAAATCATTAAAAAAACGTTAAATTTTTTTCTACCCTTATAAGGGTTTGTTAGAGTTTTTGAGACTCCTTCTCCTGCTCTCATATCTTAAAACGTAAAATGTAGAACTCTCCTTACTTTGTTAAGCAAGTTTTGCACAGTAACATTTGGGGCACATATGTATTGTACATAAAACCCTGAAATTAAATAGTTAATATTTGTTATTATAATCTAACCTTGAGTATAGAAGGTTTTATTGCAACCTGCAAAAGTTAAAGCCAACATAAAACCCATGGCATATATCCAAACTATGCATAGCAAACTAAAATAATAATAACTAGCAGGATCTTGGAATAAAGAATAAGAACTTATTCTTTATGCCAAGATGCTGAAGGCACCTCTTCCTCTAGCTAGAGGTAGGGCCTCTCTGATCAAGATTACTATCATGATTCCCAGGGCCCCTTGATAAAGATTTCCCTGATGATTCTCAGAACCTCTCTGATCAAGATTGCGCTTATGATTGAAACGATATATCGTGAGGTACCCGACCCAAAAGCCCTATATATGGAGTGGGGTATAGGGCCTATAGAGATCGGGGAATCGAATTTTTAAAAACAACTTATTCCGTTCGTCTTAGCTCGATGAGAGGAGTAGAACGAGTACGATACAGTGTGGATTCCCGCCCCGATCAAAAACACCCCTTTTTAGTTGGCATCCCTGCATGGTCGTGGGGGAGGGGTACCCCCATGATATGGTACATCGGCTTCTCTCACCGAGATGAGTCGATTGGAATCGATTTTGATGCGATTAGAGTGAAGGGAAAAGTTTGGTAGAATTATGAACAGACAGATTAAGGGGGTAAGGTTTTTATAGTTATTTAACTCAGGCCGTAGTCAGAATCCAGATTGGAGTACACCACATAAATATTTTCCAATCCTTACATCTTCAATTTCCTTCCTGTAAACAAAGTATTTAACGGTCTTATTATAAAAACACACAAGCGATTTAATGTCAATAAAAAACTAAACCACAAGTTTGAATGATAATTTATGGTATCCATTGACGTAAAAACTGATAATACTGTACCAGAATAAATAGACTGGCCAGCAAATGTGGTAGGGACTGCAACTACCATCATTACAAATATTAAATTAAGCATATCTCCAATAAGCATGTTCAATGCGATGGTAAAGAAAGGGAATTTTAGGAGCTCTTTTCTGCCCTTAAACATATCAATTTTTATTTATATTTTCGTGACAAGGAGGGATTGATGAGTCTCCATTTGGATAATGGAGACACAGCAAACCCTCACTATCCCAAAATCCTATATATATCATGATCCTAGGTAGGGTTGACGGAAATGGGAAATTTTCATCGAGAACAGAAAAGTAAACAATCGGGAATGGGAATCATAATCGGGCGAGAAATTCCCGAAATCGGGAAATTTTTTTCGGGAAACGGTCAAATTTTTAAACAATTTTACCTTTGGTCCCCCTATGTATTTTTTCAAAAATTTCCAAAATTTTGGGTGAAAAAGGGGAACCAAGGTTTTTTCAAAATTTTCATAAAAAATTGCCGTTTTTTCACCAAAAATACTTATTTTTGATAAAAAGTTGCTATTTTTAAAAAAAATTTCGAAAAAATTCCATTTTTAGTCTTTCTTTGCCAATAATTCAATTTTCCGAATCGAGAAATTTTTTCTTCAAGAAACGGGAAATTGTATCGTGAATTTCGACATTGCAAGTATAGCCATTTTCGGGGAAGAATCGTCAGGAATTCCAGATTCGGGAAACGAAAAATTTTCCCCGTCAACCCTATTCCTAGGTGTGTATTTTCCCTTACCCTATACATAACAATAAGAAGCAGTAGATTTGCTACGAAAGCAATTAATGTTAGAACAAGATATGAAATGGCACCAAATAGTCTTAACCCTGTTTGAATTAGATTATCCTCGTCAGTCATTATTTAGAATAAATTAATAGCTAAATAACTCGGGGTGGTCGGAAAGTTCGTGGACACTTTTATAACACAACTTAAAAAATGAAGAACAATGTAAAGAAATGAAGAACAACAACAAACTTCACCCACGGGGATTTTCTATACGTGGAATCGATTGCGCACATTCCGATCTGTGAAAATGCTTCCCTGATCCTGATTCAGGGAAGGGTTTTGTATTGAAGTGATCGAACTTTTATCGAAAAAATCGAATTTTTTTGATTTTAGCTTCAATAAACAGACCATTCGCTGAGTCAGGGAAGCTTTTTCACAGATCGGGAATGCGCGAAATCGATTCATTCATAGAAAAACCCTCATGGGTGAAGTTTATTGTTCTTCTTCATTGTTTAAGTTGTGTTATAAAAGCGTCTACGAACTTTCTGACCACCCAAATTTTCAGAGATCAAGCTGAACAAAGATGTAAAACATTGTTTTGTATAAAAAACTTTTTAAGATGGTTAAAAATTTGATTGAAACTTTGTAAATTGGAAAATTTTAGGGCAAAAATGGCTATCGAACTAAATTAGCTTCTATCTCCTTCTAGGTTGAGATTTTTGATGAAATAACATTTTTCATATAAAAAGATCATGGCGAATCCAACGGTATAATTTTTTTGAATTTTGAAGACATTTTTTGGCCTAGAAGGTCCGAACCCCGGCGGGAGCTTAATTTTTTGCCTTTGTTAAATTTTGCTAATTTTTGCGAACATTATTCTTAGGCTATTCTAAGCACTTCTGTGCAAAAATTTTCAAAAAATAACGTCACACCGAGTTGCCGGCAAAAATGGATTAAATAAAGACAAAATGAGAAGCCTACCTGTAAGAAGCAAGCAAAAGATCGAGAATGCACATGGCTTTTAAATTTGAGTAATTATCAAAAACGTATAATTAATTATTTTTGATGTCATAATCATGGATACGAGATATTGCACTTACGTAGTTGTAGCCATAATTTGAGTTCTCGTAATCGTCTAAGCAATTTTTGTCTCCTGAGCATTTGATTTATAGTATGTTTTCATATGATCTATTTAAATAACTCTCAAATGAATTACAACCGAGTTTTTAATTGTTGCAAAGCAGCAAAGATTAAACGTAGAGATTTATATATCATTTTTATTTATACATTTAAATAGACAGAACATTCGAAGAAACCCCGATGGAAAAATTATATACTAGGAAAATTCATGAAAAATGGAACATATACAGCCCCTCGGTCTGCGTACCGTTTGTTTATTACAGTGGTGTAATTTCAGTCGCAGGAAGAGGAAACGCTTGAAAAATTTTCAATTTTTTATCATTTTTTAATGAAATTTTTGAAAAAGACACAAGGGGGACCCTTATGTCTTTAATTTTTTCATCATGATAGAAGTTCCTCTTCCGGCGGCTGAAATTGCACCTGCCACCTTTTTTCCATTTTCCCGCTTTGTATATAACGATTCAGAGGATGCCATAAAAACAAAAAATGCTCCATTTTCATTATTTTTCCGAATATATAATTATTCATAGTGTTTTATGAATGGCCTGGTCTTTTCGTTTCAATACATAGAATAATAAAGCACAAAAATGAGAACACAAAATTTAAAAATATGAAGGCAAAAGTAAAAT
>OZJO01029465.1:0-16782 GCA_900406225.1 Acrobeloides nanus | reverse complement strand
TTTTGCCTTGGGGTCTTGATGGTTTTAAAATGTCACAACTTTATATTAACAAAGTTCTGGTGATTTTCATTTATTTCAGTACCGTATTAAAAGTAGGCATTTCTCCAAGTTTTGAGTACGATAAAGATTTTCTGAAATTTCTATAGATTGAATTTTTTGGGTAAAGGTTCAAAAGCGCTGTGTTTAAGAGACACTTTCTCGAGAAGTCGAAGTTCTCAGGCGACAAAGTTTGAAGGTTCTCGCCCGCAATAAAATTTTTTTCGTTTTTTATTCTCTTGGGCGTTAGCAGAATATTTGTCAAAGATTTTGTATTTTTCACAAATCTGACCACTTAATCCATCGACATTCACATATTGGTCCTACCTTGTATGTTTGCACCTATAAATCTCGATAAGAACAGACAATCCCCTCCGTAAAAAAGAGGAAAGGTTGAATGGCATGTAACTATGATAGCATTATTATTCGACCTTAACAAGGAACCCGATAGCTGAATCCATGGAAATTTGACTCGGGACATAGCTTAAAAAGATAAGACTAATGGACAAAGAACAAAAACACTCCATATAAGTGGTACTATAAAAATTTTATGCTATTATGCAAATAAAATGAAGCTAAAGTTTTGTCTTTTTGTAATCTTGTTTGTTGTAGTCAATTCTACGGTTATAAACAGAAATATACGTAAGTTATATTACTAAGGGGAGGGGCAAAAGTTTCAGACCAGGTGGACAAAAGTTTCAGATAATTTAAACGGTGCTTATTTGTTGTATAATCAGATGCGTATTCAGGGCATTGCAAAACGTTGCAATGCTTTTCATGTTGCAAAACTTTTGGCCACCTGGTCTAAAACTGTTGGACAAATTTCTGAAACTTTTGCCTCCCCCCTAGTACTTTTCAAGATAAGCATTAAAAAAATCCGTTCACTCATGGTATGTTGGTAAAGATGCATCACGCAGTTTCGCCTTTACCAATATTCTGCGGGTTCGACTCCCGGAGTCGTCCATATCTTTTTGCATCGTTTATTTTTGTTAAAATGTTGACGAATTTGATCCTTGATGATATTTTTAGGCAAGAATTCGGAAAACGAGGTCATCTCTGACCAAGTCCTTTTTCTGAAGCCGTAACCCAAAAAATGTAAAAATCGCTAGCAAAGTACGCATGTAAAAATTGAAAATTATTTGATTAGCGAAATTGGCCATAATTTATATATATTCGGAAAAGCATTTTTTGTTTTTACAGTAAATTCTGAATCGCTAATGGCTTTGAGATAATCGCGTTTGAAGTTGGCGATTTTTTGAAATTTGTTTTAAGTTTGAATTGGCCGCCAAGACCCTGATTCAGGGTCTTAGCGGCAAATTCAAATTTAAGTGATTCAGAATTTACTGTAAAAACAAAAAATGCTCCATTTTTCATGAATTTTTCGAATATATATAAATTATGGCAAATTTCGCTAATCTNAAATTCAAATTTAAGTGATTCAGAATTTACTGTAAAAACAAAAAATGCTCCATTTTTCATGAATTTTTCGAATATATATAAATTATGGCAAATTTCGCTAATCTAAAGAATTTTCAATAGAGTATTAAAAAACATGTGACATGTGCCCGACACATGTGCCGGCACACGTTCCAGTGGGCACATGTGCCAGCCTCAACATGTAACGTGCCCATGAGCACATGTGCCGGCACGTCCCACTTGGACACATGTGCTAAGTGTGACGTGACGTGTCATCACACGTCACCTTTAACCTCAGATCCGAGCATCCCAAAATACACCCGTGCAGCGAATCCGGGGACCAAAAAGTACCCCCGCGCAAGAGAGTCTTTGCCCCCTTTCAAATCGAAAATTTTTACTATCCATAATTGACTCTTTTTTAGCACCCTTAGAAACGCCGACAGATACACCACCATGTTCTACAAATGCATCATCCGCATATGTTGATATAATATTGGTCATCGATACAAGTGCAAATATGGGAGCTTCAAATCTGAGAAAAGTAGGTTTATCAACAAGTTTTAACCCCTTAGTGCCGGCTATATGAAGCCGCGGTTTTTTTCGAAAAAAAGTTTATTTTCCGTAAGAATAAATTATTCTAATGTCAAAAAGCTAAAAAATTTTTTTCCGAAGTCCCTCTTAAAAGCTGTGATGCTTTGAAGTCAAAAACTTAAAAAAATTCTATAGGCTTATAGAAGAAATTTTTCGAACAAATTTGTTGTTAGGATATTATTTTGGTATATGAGCGATTTAAAAAAAAATTAATGTCCTGCGACCTCAGGATTTTGAGATAATGAATTTTAAAAATTTTGTATTTTTCGCAAAAAAATGTTTTTCATTAAAGATTTTTCAAAGCCTTTATTTCAGGGTAGGGAAAGCCAATTTTGATAAAAAAAATTTTCATTTATAGAGAACCAATGCTGATCTACAAAATGTGTGTATCAGATTTTTGATGTGACACATATTTGTCAAGATACCGGGCCTTCTATATAGGCTTTTAGTCGTGCTCGTACAGAAAAATGGCACTTTAGGAAAATAAAAAAAATGTTTTTCACTTAGTTTTTATTCATAGCTAATCCAGACCAAATTAAATTTTTTTGACCCTTTTCGGCAAAATGGGAGCCAGTTTCCGAAAAATGCGAAAACATACATTTTTCTAGGGCAAAGAAAAGGGTATAGGAAAAGTTGTATCAAAATTTCATATAGGACTTTTTGGAGAAAGTTCCCTTTACACGTGCATTTATCATAAAAAAATCTAATGCCGCCACACTAATACCTATCATGTTCCGTCACGTCAGATTCGGTTCAAATGTGATGACGGACGAGTGGCGATCGTACCGCAGATTACAACGGCTCAATCGCTTCTGACACCGAGTAGTGAATCATGGACTTCATTTTGTCGACCCGACTGACCCAGCAGTTCATACATAAACTATCGAAAACAAGAACGGTCAGTTGAAAGATATGATACGTCGAAGGCACGATGTGGTCGATCAAATTCTTCCAAGTCTTCTAAAGGAGTTCAACTGGCGAGAACGCTTCGGACAGCGAAACATGGTTTTCTACAACTTTTGGAGCCAAGTAGCAGCCCTTTATCCATGCCAACGTTAAGCCTTTGAACGATTCTTACCCCAACGGCCCTCTTTAGGGCCACATTCAAAACAAGAATTACGTGCTTAATCTGAATAATTCAAAAATTTTCTTGTTTTCTTTCAGCAAAATAAGAAAAGAACCATTTTAGAAGTCATATATTTTTTTACGATAAATGCACGTGTAAAGGGAACTTTCTCCGACTTTTTTATAGTTCCTATCTGGATCTTTCATTTATAAAAAAATTATGGAAATCCGATTTATATTGAAGGAGATATACAGCTTTCAAAATCTTGTCCCATATATAGAACAGCCAGCACTAAGGAGTTAAGCGAAACATTTTTTTAGATTAGTACCACATTAGCTCTAATTTTGCCAAAATTCACGATAGGCAACCAAATCGACATAACTGCAGGTTTTCGAAACACACGAATTGCTATCGTTACATTTGATACCGAAGCTAAAATCGTAGCTAATTATTCAGATATTAACAACTCTAATGATGTTTATAAAGCATTGAACGGGTTGACTGCATCGACTAGCCAAGAAGCGAATTTATATGAGTACATACATAAATATAAAGTATTCGAAAGCTTATAATTTTAGGGGTATTGCCAAAGCTTTCTACATACAAACAAATTGTAGCGATGTAAATCAGTGTCAAATCAGTTTTAACTATATGAGACCGACCGCGATGATCATTTTTGCCGCTGCGGCAAAGTATGTTTCGGGCAGAGAGGAAAATGTGGCCCACCATCGGTCTAGGTCCCTAGCGGGCCTGGGCTCCCGTAATCTCCCCCCTTTTGAATAAAAATTCAATTTTTGAGCGAAAATTCGATTTTAGCACAAATTTCGATTTTTGAGCGAAAATTCGATTTTGAGAAAAAATTCAATTTTTGAACAAAATTCGATTTTAGCACAAATTTCGATTTTTGAGCGAAAATTCGATTTTAAGAAAAACTCGAAACTCGATAAAACTCTGAAACTCGATATTTTTGAAACTCGAAAAACATTAAACTTGAACTCGAAAAGTTTTATGAGCCGCGACAACCCTGGGCCCGATCATGCTACACTTGGACCCGCCTCCAGAACCCAGTTGGGTCCTACCTATATGTTCCCCCCCCCCCCCCAGGCCCGGTCCCATGGTTCCTCGGACCCCGGTCCCGGCTCCATACGGGGCCTAGGCCAAATGGGGGCTGGCCTAGGCCCCTTTCACTCTATGGTTTACGAGTGTTTTTTGTTGTTGTTGCTATTTCGTTAATTTTTAGTTCAAACAATGTTTCTCAAGACCCAAACTTAATTTTCGAAACCGACTTTTTCGATATGGGAACTGTCATCACGGTTAATTTTAATACCGCTAATGCCGGTCTAACGGATTTATTGCAAAATGTTACACACAATTTTGCTGTAAATGCTTCGATGTACAATTTTACTGGTTCTAGCAAGACACTCGTTAACGACCTTCAATGGGCTATACTTCAAGGTAAAATTATTACAGTCACTGCTCGATATAAGAGTATACCCGATATAAGAGCCCCCCAGACTTGCACAACCATGTTAAAGGGGGGGGGGGTAAAATTTTAGAATGGGGGAGAGTATTAGGGACTCGAAAATCAGGGGAGCGCAAGAGGGATGCGAAAATCAGGAGGGGGAGCGCATCAGGTTCGCGAAAATCAGAGGGAGTGAACCAGGACCGGCGAAAGTCGGGAGGGGAGCGCATTTTTTCTAAAAAAATTTACCACCTCTTGAGCATGTGTGCCCCCCCCCCACATTCGATTTTTCACGATTTTTCAAAAATTCATATAAAATCGAATCGAAATTTTCGTAAAATTTTTTACGACGAAAAAAGTTCAGAATTAATTTCTTTCCTTTAGAAAAACACTAATAATATAAAAATAAATGCTTTTTCTTAAAACTTTTTACATTTTTCAAAGTTTACGATTTTCGTAACTTTTTGGCCATCTCTATTTTGGGCTAAAAAATCGAAAATATATTTTTTTGCTCTCAGTAATTTTGTTTTCTAAAAAAATCCGGTGATTATCAAATGAGCTATTGGGCGATGGAAACGGATTTAAACTCGATTTTTGGCGAACTTTTGAAATGTGGGAGCAATCAAAAAAACAACCTGTATATTTTTTAAAACATTTATAGGGGTAATTTTATGCGAGGAATCGATTGACACACACCCATACCCTCCGAAGACCCTGATTCAGGCGGAAAACTTGTTTTTAATATCACTTTCATGTAAAAAACAAATTTTTTGCCTGAATCAGGGTTCGATCTGAGGCGTTTCAAATTCACACTGTTATTTCTTTCCATTTATACGAAAGAACATTTTTAGCAAATTGCTATTGCGGAGATCTTGATGGTGTAGCCACTGTTTATTATGATACCACAAGTGGTCGATATACTAGAAGTGCGGATTGTTTGTCAATGCGTACATCGGGAGGATATGATACCATGGATATGTGTGCCAACGGGCATATACCAGTCATACCTGCATTTGTTTTATCACCAGCAAAACAAACTTTTATTCAAGGTTAGAATTTACAACCAACAAATAATGAACCATACAAGAATATCTAAATTTACGATCAGTTTAGGTGTTTGGGGTGGAATCGACAACTCCGTTATTGGTAACCTCCCTTATACCTTCTATTTTGGCTTGCATAGAAACATACAAATGCAATGGATGTTTTACGACTATGATAAAAATGACTTTCCGGTAAATTTCACCAGAAATCTAAGTGCATAGGTATCTAATCAGAAAGTGGAAGGGACCCCAACTTCGGGGCATAGGCCCGGCCCGTCCATCGTAGGCCTGGACACCCAGGCCCGACCCCCTCCCCATAAATACCACCCATGGGACCAAGCCCGACCGGGGCATGGGGCCCATGGCTTAGGTCCGGATCGGGCGCGAGTTTGGGGGTCAGGTCCTCAAGCCCGATCTCAATCAAAAAATTTTTTAGGCGAAATTTGAAAAAATAAAAAATTTTTTTTAAGATGGGTCGGGCCTGGGGCCTAGTAACGACCCGAGCACCATTTTGATGTGGGTCAGGCTCAGTTGGGCCCAGGCCACAGTCGGGCCCATGCCCTATGTCCCGGCCCCATTTGGGCCTCGATTCGGAGCGTAAGCTCCTAGAGCCTAGGCCGCTGAGGCCGGAACCAATTCTCAAAATCCAAAATCTTGAATAGACACCTATGTCTAAGCAACTAAATTTCTAGGTGACAAGTTACACCAATTGGGGGCCTGGATATCCTAATGGTACTGCTCAATGTGCTAAACTCAATTCGAATGATGGCGTACTAGTTTGGGAAAACTATGGGTGTAATTCAGATGCAACTGGATTAAGCAAAGTCCTTTGTCAAGGAAAAGCATGTGATGCTACAAGTACTTCTTGTTGTCAATATTGTAATGGGAATGGATTTGAAATCAAAGAAAAGAAGCCGAAGTCTCGTACAGGCAAAAGAAATAAGAAGCGCCTCTTTAGTTAATGTTTTATAAGTTTACGATAGCAAATAAAAATCTAACTATTATTTTGACCTCTCGGACTTTTCATCATTTGATTTTTAAGACAGATTGTCTGAAGGTTGTTAAAAATCGAGGTACCAACCTAGAAAACGATTTTTCTAAATCTGGCCTATAAAGTAAGTACTACATGTGAGAATTACGAATCCATAAAACTTTTGGTATAAAACTTTATCCTCGCCGAGATAGTGTGCTATGAAGTTGGGCACCTTGACCATATGCCCAAAAATGTACCCCCAACTTAAAATCCCCATATCTTAGCCAATTTGAAAGCTTTTCAAATAAGGATTTTTTAATTTTCTTGGTATTGTAAGGCAGTAAAATTTTGTAGAACATCACTTTTTGATTCGAGCTAATTTCAAGGAGATATGGCTATTTTATTGAAATTTTGGTAGTATTGTAAAGGGTCCAATTTTACACAAAATGGCTCCAGAAAACCATAGGTAAATCGGCCGCCAGGTTTCAAAGCGTATTTCACAAGAAGAATACCAGTATGAATAAATAAAAAATATTTTTAAAAAATTCAGGTTTTGAGAAAAGGCCTTATGAATCTGGTCATCCGGAGACATAGGGTACCAAGATATTGTTAAAAAATCGATTTTTTGACCTCTTTATGTGTTTTCTGGCCAAAATGATGTTCTATAAAGTTGTTCCTCATAAAATTTCGGATTAAAATGTGTCCCTGGTGACAAACTTTGAATATGTAATGGGTTATCGACAGGGTTATTTCGGTTATGGTTATAACGGTTAGGCAAAAGTTTTCGGACCCGACCGGCCCATGAGTCCGGGGTGTCGGACCCAATGAGTCCTTTACCCCACTTGGGTTCCGGGTCGGAACCCACATGGGGTTAGGGACCCTTGGGTACCGTACTTTGGGTCTTGGGCTCCCTTTCGTACTCTAGCGGTCCCATATGAGCCCTTGACCATCACACATGCCCAAAAAGTCAACCCCTAAAATCAGACCCTCTCCCGTGGTGACATAATTGACCAATAAATACCCTAACATGACGTAACTGGGTCCGATTTTCGTTATATGTCACGTATTTTTTGACGTTTTTATGGAAAATTTTCAAAATTTAGCATTTTTCGTTAAAACGAGTCAATTTTTGAAAAAAAGGTCATCATTTTGTGCCGGAAAAAATTTTCGAATTACAATAAGCCTTATGTGATGTACTAAAAAAAATTGACCCTCCCTCCCCCAAAACTGTGCAGTCCATTTTTCTAACATAGTGCATTCATCTATATTGCTATGTTAGAAAAATGGACAGTTTTGTACCGAATTTTTAGCCATTAAACTTTTGTTTATCGTGCAGAGCATCAAATTCTGAGTCGATATATGGCTGACACAAAAATGGGACTTGATATATTTTCTGACGGCACCGAAAATTGAATAATGATGAAAAAATCTAATATTGGATATTTACTTTTCAACAACACTTTCTGTATGACTGTTTTGTCGCATTTTTTTCCGATAATTAGATTGCACCTATAGACGCTCGAGCAAACTTCATTGGCTTGAAGTAAGGAGAATTTCGAGAACAAGAGGACGAAGTCTTATGAGATTAGGATAAATGAAATTTTTTGCAAAAATGCAAATTTCTGCATTAATGGGTTTACTTTTATTTATTCATAAAAAACAAAATTATCATTATCATAAATGGGGAAGGGGGGAGGGTGTGGGGTCCTTGGTGAGATGGTCCTCCACCGGCGAAAAATTTTCACGAAAAATGGTATTTTTAACTTAAAATTTTTGGATTTTGCTAAATTTTGAGATGGTCCCCCCTATTTTTCGACCTTTTGAGTGAGTGGGTCAGGGGAGGTGCCACCTCCCCCTTGCCCAAGTATGATCATTATGGATGTGTATTATTGGAAGAATTTATTGTAGCAACTTGATTCGTGTTTGTTTGCTTCCAAAATTTTGCTTTAATCTTCTTGAACAGGGTGAAATTTTGAGAGGAAGATGATATGCCTTGATCTAGCTTCTGAATTTGCACTAGCATTATGTAGCAAAATATCCTGAAAAAAACTAGTCCTTTAACATCTTCAAAGTTGCTCTAAAAATGTGCTCTACATATAGGCACATCCTACTACTATAAACGTATAAAGTCTGTCTGTCCAAGCTATCTCGGGGTCATGCGATTGAAAGTTTTGCTGACGCCAAAACTAAAGTTTTAGGGGACGACGAGAGAAGATGATTGACAAAAAATTTTGAGGATACTCCTAAAAAATTTTTTTAAAGGATAGTTTTTACGTCGACGTAAAACCTACCCAAAAACAAAAAAGCGCCATTCGGAGATTCCAAGAGCGCCTTTTTGGATCTCGGCTCACGGTATTTAAAAAAATTATTTTCATGAAACTGGTTAAGGGGTCCAAAGTAGGGTCTAGTAGAAAAATTTTTTAAGAATGACCTTTCTAGGGGTAATTTTGGCTGAAAAATCCAAAAAACACACTCAAAAAATCCAAAAAAATGTCCTTGACCGTATTTTGGGCATTTTTTTACATCAAAACCCATGTTTTTTGACTGTGTAACTTATAACTCGAAATAAAAGCGGAATTTTGTTCTAAATTCTTTATCATCTATAGTTACTTTAAAAGTTATTGTTTATTACAACGATTGTCCTGCAATTTGCATAAAAGACATCTCGGGTATAAAAGCATAGCTTTGCAACTAATATAATCAATTCTCTCTCGTTACAACGTAACAACTTAAGCTCTATTTTTACGCTTTACAAAGCTACGCTTACGCTTTTCGCACGCTTGCTGCAATTATTAGTATTGGAAAAAATAAAAAGTATAAAATAAAACTCTTTTTTGCTTGTATAGAATTAGTTGCTTGATCTAATGATTTATTTATTGGGCCGTTCAAAAATAGAATTATTTTCCATCTGCTATTATAAAAAAAGTTTTTAGCTGACATTTGGATCTTTCTAATGCGCGGTTTTGGCGTTATGTTTTTTAATAATTATTAATCTTTTTCACAAAATTTTAGCTTATTCTCAACCATTTTAGCTTTTTAGGATTATAAGCTACGCTGTCAAAAAACATGGATTTTGAGGTAAAAAAATGCTCAAAACACGGTCAAGGAAATTTTTTTGGATTTTTTAGCCAAAATTACCCCTAGAAAGGTCATTTTTAAAAAATTTTTCTACTCGACCCTACTTTGGACCCCCTTAATATCTTCACTATAAAAATTATCTTTAAAACATACATATCAAGAGTGAAGATAAGAGAACGGAAATCATTTCGCATAGAAATTAGCAAGGTTTGCATTGATATAGTAAAATTGTACATCACTATATCGTACTTGTACAATTGTTTTATCCGGTCATTATCAACCGTTAAAACGTAAAATGGCAAGAGAATGCGACGGCTTAAATCGTAGAGGAAATAAAGCCCATCAGCTAGTGCCTAAAAAGATTTAGATTCAATTTTGTTGAATAACCTTTTTATTAGAAAATCGAACTTTATTTCATTTCGCTTCAATAAACACGCCTCTTCCCTGATATCCTTAAAAACTAGTCCTTTAACATCAAACAAAGTTGCTTTAAAATATTCTCTGAATCAGAATCAGGGAAGCGTTTTCAGAGTTCGAAAAGTCACGCAATCGATTCCCCGAATAGAAAAACCCCATATAACAAGTTTCCGGTAATTTTTATAGCGTCTTTGGGGGTGTCGCAACTTTTTTCACAGCCTTGCAATATATATGTTGTAGCCGATTTAGAATTTCGGATGAATCGGCTAGCCGATATAGAATATTCAAGATTCGCTAGCCGATTTAGAATCATCGATCTTGATTCTAAATCGGCTAGCCGATCAAGAATTCCCAAGGCCGATTTAGAATCTTGATTCTTGATCGGCTAGCCGATAGTGAATATTTACTATTGGCTAGCTGATCTTGAATATTCATTATCGGCTAGCCGATACTGAATCAGGATTGATGTCAGAGGATCAGCCGATCCCAGTGGCGCAGCCAAGGGAGAGGCCACTCCGTTCCTGAAAAATCAAAAATTTTTTCAAATGTCAATATTATTTAAAGAGAATTTGCGTTTACAAATTTCATTTATTTGACTTGTGCGAAAATGTATTTCACATTTTACGTATTATTTTTGATTTTTTAACTTCTTGCAAGCTAAAACAACTCTTTTTCAGTTCATCAAAAATGGACGAAAAGTTCAACGAACAATTCGCAAAGTTTATGGAGAACAAGAAGAAAATTCTTATTCCAAATGCGGACAAATAAGAAGGAATGTTCGCAACAATTCAAAAGGGCACGAGAAATGAGAAAAAGAAGCTATCAATGCAAGAATTGAACGTCGTTAGGCACTAATCAGTTCGTAATGAAAATTCAAATACTGTCCTATACTAACAAGGCGATTCAAGCAACAACATATACATATGAATGTGAACTTACGAATATAGTCATTCTTCGTTCTCTTTTCCGTTCATCATTTGAATTAATTTGCTTCAATCGTCTTCTCAATAAGTATACTACCACCACGTCAAGTATAAGTACGACTAGACCCAGCGGGAAAAGTTCATCAACAACTATGTGTTCTGGTAAGCATTGCAAGCCGTATGTTATATACAAGGTATTTAATAAAAGAATATTAAAGGGACATGTGTTTGGAATGATTTGATACTTGTCTAAATTTGTAAAAATTAAAGAACCAGGTTACCCGGAAAAAAGGTTCTATAAAAATTATATACCGTACTTATTCTAATAGAGCCATACCCCAGATTGGATTGAAAAAGGAATCTTTTTTGGGTCAAAAATAGCAATTTGAAAATCAAGAAAAAATAAGGGGAACCAAGGATAAAAATGGTTTAAATCAGGGTAGTTTGAAAAATAATGCCACAGTCTCTAATAGAGCTATAATGGATTGAAAAGTAGAGCCACATGTGGCTCTATTAAAATAGATACGGTATTCAGAAAGATCATAAAAAATGGAGCAATTTTTGTTTTTACGGCACCCTCTGTTTTGTTGTAGTTTTCGAGAAATTTGCGTTTGAAATTTTAATTCGTGTACATGTTTTCGTTGTAATAAACAAACTTTTTTTGAATTTTTAGCACTAAAATCATCAAATTTCAATGTAAATATCCTTATTATTGTAAATTATGAATTGTTAGCGATAAAAATTTTTTTATTTTTTGAACAAAAAGTCAATTTTTATACAAAAATTGAAAAAGCTTGTTTATTACAACGAAGACATGAACACAAATTCAAATTTCAAACGCAATTATCTCGAAACTATAACAATTCAGAGAGTGACTTAAAAACAAAAAATGATCCATTTTTCATGATCTTTCCTAATAAAGGTTGTTTTAAATATTTTTTTTTTTAAATCCAATAATGGGGTAATCGATTGAGATAGCGGGAGACGAAAACAAGTTTAAGTTCGACTTTGAGCGAACTTTTGAAATGTGGGAGCTACTTAAAAAACAACCTGTAATAATTTTTACAGAAACTTTTTCGAGTGGTCTGGGCCTAAAAAAAATCTCAAAATTGATCAATTTTAACTTACGCCCATTGATTGTTGTTCGAGTAAAATGGCAAATAACAAGAAGTGTACAGACTAATGAAAATATAAATGTAATAGCACAGACAATAAGTACATTTTTTACACTTATGTGATTTTTATACCATATTGGAGCTGATAATGCAAGAATTCGTAGTGCTATTTTATAGAATCGAATCATTTCTATAACAAAGCTAAACATGTATGCAACTAATTCGAAAATATTGATATTGAATACATCATCTAGCCAATCTATGAAGTCGCTAGTGTCGTAGTTCAATCTAAAAAAACAGCATCGTATCTAGTGTTTAAAGGACCAATCCAGTAATTATAACCATACGAAAAAATGATACATTCGGAAAGATCATGAAAAATGAAGCATCTTTTGTTTTTACGGCATGTTCTGAATCGTTGTAGTTTTCGAGATAATTGCGGTTGAAATTTGAATTTGTGTACAAGCTCTTCGTTGTAATACACAAACTTTTTTGAATTTGTTGCGGAAAAATCGATTTTTGCATCAATCTTTTAAATTTTCATAAAATGAACAGTATAGCAATTTTTTATAGCTAAATGAGACGAAAAAAATGGCACCAAAATTATCCAATTTGAACATTGTTTTGGGTTATTGAAACGAAAACCCTGATTCATGTTTCCGTTTCAATAACCCAAAACAATATTCAAATTGGATAATTTTGGTGTCATTTTGTTCGTCTCATTTAGCTATAAAAACNTCAAAAAAGTTTGTGTATTACAACGAAGAGCTTATAACAAATTCAAACGCAATTATCTCGAAAACTACAACGATTCAGAACATGCCATAAAAACAAAAAATTCTCCATTTTTCATGATCTTTCCGAATATATCATTTTTTCATATGGTTATAAATTACTGAACTGGTCCTTTAAAGGGGGGGGGGTAAAATTGCGGTACGTTGAAGGCCAAAAAAATCTGTTTTTAATTTTTTGCAAAAAATGACTCTACTACCCCTAATTTTATGCGAAAAATCAATTGCGCGCATTCTCGAAGCTTGAAAATGCTTCCCTGACCCTGATTCAGAGAAATAAGATTGTGTATTGAAGAGAAAATATTTCGCTTCAATACACACTCTTATTTTCCTGAATCAGGGTCAAGGAAACATTTTCAAGCTTTGGGAATGCGAGCAATCGATTCCCCGCCTAGAAATTAGTCTAAAAAGTCGGTTTTTAGAAGATAAATCTAAAATTTTCATATTTTCGCTTCAATACACACCCTGATTCAGGGTCAGGGAAGCATTTTCAAGCTTCGGGAATGCGCGCAATCGATTTTTCGCATAAAATTAGGGGTAGTAGGGTCATTTTTTGCAAAAATTCAAAAACAGATTTTTTTTGGCCTTCAACGTACCGCAATTTTACCCCCCCCCCTTTAAGGGTGCGTTCAAGCATGTTGAAAAAGTTGTTGAAAAGTTTCGAGTTTTGACAACTTTTCAACGACTTTTCAACAACCTTTCGACAACTTTTTCAACATGCTTGAACGCACCCTAAAAGTTTCTAGTATTTTAATGAAAGCGCCAAAAATAGCACGCCAAAGGGATAAGCGCGGTGAAAGGAAAATAACGAGTAAATTCTCGGAAAGTGCAAGAGAAAAAGCTTCAGGAAATCGAAGCTATTTAATGAAATTTACAAGACAAACATTAGTTTGCTGCAATAGAGCAGTGAGTTAAGCGTCGATGCTCAAAATGAAAGAAGAAACCAACAGTGAAGGTTCAAGACCGGGCAGTGCAACAAACGTTTGCGACTCTTCACAACATCTAGGGTTCAGGGACGATGGGCAATAATGTAAGTCGAATTTTCAAAAAAATGGCCAAAAATAGAATATTATTTCAAAAATTATTGGAAAATAGACATTTTTTGTTGAAAAATGGAAAATCTTCACATTTGTTGGTCTAAAAATTTTTTGGTAAAAAACAAAAGGGTGATTGTTAGGAAAAAATTTTCATTTTTTTGACCCGGGGGAGGGGTGGTGGGCAACCTAGTGACCGATTAAACAACGTGTTATTTTTCCATATATTTCTCAAAATTACCCAAAAAGTGGCAGGCTAAGACTATAAGAAAGGGAAGTGATATATACTCTAAGGTCATATAATATAGTCCAAGGTAGAAAGTTGAAACTCTGGATGAATACTAATGCTGTAAATGCATTTCTAGATGACTTCTCTGTCAAGAACATTTTTATATTCGATAATCCGAAGAATATCCCAACACAAGAAATCTAAAAAGTTTTATTAGAGGACCAGGCCACTCAGAAAAAAGTTTATGTAAGAATCACATGCTTATGATGTATAAAGGCTGTTTTTCGGAAATGCCGAGTTGTGGATTTGTAGTTTAACATTTTTGTATTTGGACTACAAACTACAAAAGTTTTTTAAAAGTTTTCATTAAATTTGCCCATCAACTTCAAAACCTATCAGCTCCGCGCTGCAATTGCCAAATCCGGTGATCTTGGTCTTAAACAATTCGTCATTAACCATATTTTGATGAGATAGAACGATTTTCTCGATAAACGTCAAAAAAGCCCCTAAAAATGGCAAGTTTATCGAATTTGAAAGCTTATCGAGAAAATCGTTCTATTTCATCAAAATATGGTTAATGATGAATTTTTTAAGATCAAGATCACCGGATTTGGCAATTGCAGCGCGGAGCTTATAGGTTTTGAAGTTGATGGGCAAATTTAACGAAAACTTTCAAAAATTTAGAGACATTTTTTTAGTCTGTAATCCAAATACAAAAATGTAAAAACTACAAATCCGCAACTCGGCATTTCCGAAAAAACAGCCTTTATACGGCTCATTTTCCGAAAAACCTCGTTTTCATGTTTTAGGTCATTTCCAAAGAAAAAGACTAAAAAAATTTTTTTGAAAAAAAGTCACGTTAAATGGGGTTGCTAATCCTTAGTAGCGAAGTTTCCATTCCAATTTTTTAAATTTTCGACGCGCGGAGCTCGTCGATCAAAAAAAGTCTCCAAAAAATAAAATCATATCGCATCAGATGGGCCTGTCCGGCCTCCTCGTATGATCTCACTCGGTAAACCATAATGTAGTTACCGGAAAAAGCAGATATTGCCCATAAAATGGCTGGAAATAAAATTGAACCCAACGGTCCGCAAACGTATATGGAGTAATATTGTATATATTTTCGTATGCCGCAATATTTTTTAGGCATTCATAATAGGTGAACCAATATACGGTATTGTTAGGGTCCGTGTTGTTAATATTACGCCATTTATAATAGTAGTCCTTGGTAAAAGATGAAAATGTTAAGACACCATCTAAAAAATAGTATAATTAACCCGGATATGCCGATAAATCGTACAAGAGGGTAAGGTAGTCAAAAATGACTCTCTGGAGGGGGGGGGGGGTTCTATGCGAAGAATCGATTGCGCGCATTCCCGAAGCCTGAAAAGCTTCCCTAACCCTGATTCAGGAAAGGAGTTGGTATATTGAAACGAAAATCGAAAATACCCCAAATGAGGGCTAGATCTGCAGTTTCGGTGTCTTTGTCAAAAAACACGAATTTGAGCGATTTGAGTCGCTCCGAGTTCAATCTGACCGTTATATAGGCACCTTTCTCAGGGGTACCCCATTTTAACCGACTAAGGGGGCTGTAAAGTCCATTTCAACCCATAATCCGTACGGATTTCTTAAAAGTTAATAAGGAGCGATCCCGTCCGATCTGGCAAGTTAAGCAACTTGGGCCCGCCGGTTCGATCCCGCACTGAGCCAACTCTTTTTGCTTTATCCAAAAACGGATAAATATTTTGCCTAGGGGTAATTTTATGCGGGGAATCGAATATTTCCGAAGCGTAAAAACGCTTCTCTGACCCTGATTCAGGGAAGGGTGTATTGAAGCGAAAATGATTAAATTAGAAATTTTCACGGAAAACCGACTGTCTAGGGGTTTTCTTATGTGCGGAATTTATTGATCTTATTTTCAAGGCATTGAACAATTTATCCGACCCTGATGCAGGGAAAGGCGAGTGTATTGAAGCGAAAAAAACTAAAATTAGAAATTAAAATTTATATTTATTTCGAACTTTAATTCATTTTCACTTCAATACACTCGCCTTTCCCTGAATCAGGGTCGGATAAATTTTTCAATGCCTTGAAAATAAGATCAATCAATTCCGCACATAAGAAAACCCCTAGACAGCCGGTTTTCCGTGAAAATTTCAAATTTAAGTCATTTTCGCTTCAATACACCCTTCTCTGAATCAGGGTCAGAGAAGCGTTTTTACGCTTCGGGAATGCGTGCAATCGATCCCCGCATAAAATTACCCCTAGGCAAAATATTTATCCATTTTTGGACAAAGCAAAAAGAATTGGCTCCGAGCGGGATCGCGTATTTCTTTTCATAGTTTCGAACATTTTTTACGTTTGTCAAAAAAATTTTTTGCGATAACTTGTCTCATCGGCCCTCCTCCTTTAAAATGCAGTCATGGGTCTAAAAATGTGTAATTGTGGTTTTATCTTCATTTAGAAAATTTATTTGTGTGTAAGGGGGAAGGCGGTCCTATCCTTTTTTGCAGTCGTGTAGACCCCATCATACATGCACAAGGGGGGGGGGTGCTGCACCCCCCGCCCCCTCAATTCGTCGTATCGAGGAAAAAATTTAAGGATCAAT
>OZJO01029459.1:0-12240 GCA_900406225.1 Acrobeloides nanus | reverse complement strand
CTTCCTTCACCTTGTTTTCGCGAAAATAGCACTATTTTTAACGTGAAATAGTGCTATTTTCGCGAAAACAAGGTGAAAGAAGCATTTTCACGCGACGGGGATGTGCGCAATCGATTTTTCATCCTATTTTTACCCTTAGAAGGTCATTTTAAAAAAAATCTTTTGAAGAAAGGGCCCTAATTTGCACCCCCTTTAAATAGAGAGATTTTAAATCAGCTTCACGTTAACTAGATCTTTCACGTTAAGTAGAACCTGCAATGCTTTCTCAGTAACACTTGAGTTATACAATTAAGATTTCTACTCAAGAGGCGTTTTGATTAGAGCTCAAAAACGTAAGTGTCTAAAAAAAGTATTTCACATACTTTCATTGTCATTATTTCCTATATAAATATTTCCCAAAGGACTTCAACATTTTGCTTTTCACTATTTTATAGACATAATTTTTAATTTGAAAAATTGTGCAGTACTACTAAGAATTAGCGATTCTACTTAACGTGATTTTTTTCAAAAAATTTTTTAGCTTTTTGTTTTGGAAATGACCTCTCTAGGGGTAACTTTTGTGGAAAATCGATTGCGCATATTAACAAAACATGAAAACGTTCTTGTTACCCCTAGGAGGTCATTTCCAAAGAAAAAAGCTAAAAAACTTTTTTTGAAAAAAATCACGTTAAGCGGGGTCACTAATCCTTAGCAGTACCAAAGATTTTTCTATACATTGTTACTACAGGGTGCGGCAAAAATACGTGACGGATTTCAAAATGCGCAATTATGAAATTTTTATAAATCGGCCGCACCCTGTACATGTTTGTCATCAAACTGTCAAAAAAATGAACAAAAAAATTTTTATATGCCGGTCTCTAAATTTAAAGATGTTGATTAAAAGTTTCTTTTCATGCTTTGCAATTATCATCGTTGAGCATTAGTATAATTGTTGAGTTGAGTATGAAAAATACGTCAGTAATTAATTTGTGAGGTTGCTAAGTTACTATATATGTTATTAAATCAAGCAGAACATTTTGTTTTTAAAACTTTCGATAAACTTAAATTATTTTTTTAAAACCTAAAGGGGGTGACATTTATGGCCTAATCCAAAAAAAATTTTTTCTAAAAAGATCATTTTTAGGGGTAAAATCATGCAAGAAATCGATTGCGCGCATCGCCCGAAACGTGAAAAAGCTTCCCTGACCGCAAAAATTTTTTTGATTTTTGCAAAAAAAATTTTCGATTTTTACTTTGTGCAAAAAAATTTGGCTTCAAGCGGGATTCGAACCATCGACCTTTGTGACTATAGGCCGCTGCTTTGTCATTGCACCACCGAGGTTTTGATAGAGAAACGTCTTTTCAAACCAAGTACTAGTATAAAAAAGGTCGAAAAAATCTATATTTTCCCTGAATCAGATCAGGGAAGCTTTTCCACGCTTCAGCGCAATCGATTTCTCGCATGATTTTATCCCTAAAAATGATCTTTTTAGAGAAAATTTTTTCTTTTTTCGGATTAGGCCGTAAATGTCACCCCTTTAATTTCGATTATAAGTTTTATAAGAAAGCAGACACTCTCAACCCACGGACCACTCAACCCGGACAACTCAACCCATGAACAACTCAACCCAGGACAACTCAACCCACAGACAACTTAACCCAGGACAATTCAACCCATACAACTCAAACAAAAAATCTATAGGACTTTTCTTAGCCTTAGGCTTTGTCCTTAGGCTTAGGCTTAGGTTTTAGTTTCTCTCTTTGTCTTGTTTTCACCAGAAATGGGTTGAGTTGTCCGGGGTTGAGTTTTCTGTGGGTTGAGTTGTCCGGGTTGAGTGGTCCGTGGGTTGAGTGGCCCTGGAGCCGTTTTATAACACTATACATACCTAAAATGCAAATATGTAAAAAATCATATACAGTCAAACCTCGATTTAGTGACCCCTTTAAAGCCTAGCCTGCGGCATCTACATGGCACTAATTCCGAACTTCTCCCAACCTATCTTTAAAAATCGGAAAAAATTCTCCAAAAATTGAGGTCAAAATTATTATAAAGATTGATAGCAAGATTTGTTATTGTTATTTTCTAAAATAATACTTTAAATTAACATATTAAAAGTGTGCATATGATTTGTACTAGGGTTTGCACAAACATTATCATTAATGTATAGAAAATAGTCAACAACAACAACTTTATGCAAAATCTATTTGGATGAAAAATAGATTAATGGAATTTCAGATCTTGCTCATGTAATTCTATCTGAAAGCCTCTGCAAACTTGTTATTGAATTGATTTTTCCTTGCAGACAAATATAGGGCAAACTTTTATGGGGCAAACAAAAGGATTTTCTTGTTTTGATTTTGTCTAAATATAAAAGGGCATAACTTTTCCTGCGACAGAAAGTAGAATTTCATTTTTTGATTTTGTGGATAGTAAATTTTATTTCCTATCAGGGAAGAAAGTTTGTTATCGCACACGATGAAGAGAGGGTGGGGAATTCGTATAGTACGTTTATAGTGGCACCATAACAAGCATTTTTTGATACTTTTTTTCAAAATATAGAAAACCAAGTTCGCGATGTTTATTTGTAAGGATTTTTAAAGGGGGTAACAGTCGGAACAGGATCTCCGAAAAAATTTTTTGTGAAAAATACATTCCTAGGGGTAATTTTATACGAGAAATCGATTCCGCGCATTTCCGAAGCGTGAAAACGCTTCCTTGACCCTGATTAAGGGAATGGGGTGGGTGTATTGAAGCGAAAATCAAACATTTTCGGATTTTTATGAGAAAATCGTCGATTCTTAGGTTTTTCTAGGCGGGGAATCGATTGCGCGCATTCCCAAACCGTGAAAGCGCTTCCTTGATCCTGATTCAGAGAAGGGATACATATTTACGTCAATAAATTGATTTTCGCTTCAATACATTCTGAATCAGGGTCAAGGAAGCGTTTTCATGCTTCGGAAATGCGCGGAATCGATAAAATTACCCCTAGGAATGTATTTTTCACAAAAATTTTCAAAAGAAATGTTTTTCGGAGATCCGGCTCCGATTGTTACCCCCCCTCCCCTTTAAAGCAAAAGTTAAAGATCCTGGCAAAAGTTAGGGAAATTTTGGCAAAAATTAGGAGACTCGATCTGAACATTTTAAGGACATACTTTAGAGCCGCTAGAAAATAACATGAAAATGTTTACCTCAAGTCCCATAACTTTTGACATAAGAAATCCGAGTCCCTTAAATTTTGTCAAAAATCACCTAACTTTCTTCCCCTGATATCGTTCTGTCTACCTTTGTCGTGTACGAGCATATCTAAAAATATTAAAATCCGTTATCATTTTATCCAATTTGCTTATTAAAAGAAAACCGTCGATTTTCGCTTTAATACACCAATTCCTTTCCTGAATCAGGGTCAAGGAAGCGTTTTCATGCTTCGGGAGTGCGCGCAATCGATTCCCCGCCTAGAAAAACCTAAGAATCGACGGTTTTCTCATAAAAATTCGAAAATGTTTGATTTTCGCTTCAATACAAAACACTCATTTCCCTGAATCAGGGTCTGGGAAGCATTTTCAAGCTTTGGGAATGCGCGGAATCGATTTCTCGCATAAAATTACCCCCATAAAAGTCATTTTAAAAAAATTTTGAGAAAAAAATTTTTTTCGAAAAATTTGCCCAAAAAAGGGCAAAAATCCGGTTTTTTTTGGGACACCCTGTAAAAGAACGGAGAGATCGAGCGCTTACGTGCTCAGAGGAAACTCATGGGGCCCCGTTTGGCCAAGTGCTTTCAGAGCTTGGTAAATAAGGGGCCGAGCTCTCTGAGTAGTATCCCTGAACGGCAGCTCCGAGCACGCAATTTTTGTAACATTGTAACTATAGGTCCGATAGCCGAGCCTCTCCGGCACTATCGGATTCTCTGAGGGTGACTCCGAGCGGCCATTCAGCGCGGCATGGCACAGTATATACTGAGCCGACCCATGCATCCCTGTGTGGTTGTGCCGTGGGAAAACATGACTTAGTATGTGCTGAGAATAATTTTGGTGGCAATCGTATTCACGCATTGGAACATTTGTATCTGAAACAACTTGGTCTTTCCCAATCTCTTGATCTTGAAGAACATCTTCTTTTTTCTCCTCAGCTTCAAGCATTCCATCTTCTGAATCATTCGGATTATTAGACGGGACCACAGACAATCTAATATTTTCTTCGCCATCATCGAAAGGTTCTTCTAGAAATTTTTTCAATAACTTTTCGATACTCAGCTTCTGTGCTGCTTTTTGCAGCAAAATTTTATATATTTCATAATTTTTAGCGCATGCAATTCTTGCATGCGCTTTGATCAACTTATGTGAATCATTCCGACACTTTTTTGGTAAAAACTCAGCCTAATTTCTACGTCTATAAAAGGGTTGAAATTGTATTGAATTTTTAGTCTAACTGTTGCTTTAAATAAAATATTAAAAAGATAAATGACTTTCTATTCTTTTTAACAGCTTCGTTGCTTGGTTTTTGCCCAAAAAATTTGTTTCAATTTTGACAATTCTATTTCTCATCACTGTTAAAAGATTTTTTGATACGGTTTTTACGTTGTTGGGGCATCACTAAGCTATCAGATTATGTTAAAATCAAATCTCTACCTTATTGGGAAGACGGAGAAAAGGTGCTTTAAAAACTTTTTTCTGATATGCGAATTCAAACTGAAAAATTCGCATATCAGAAAAAGTGAATTTTGAGTATTTTTATAGGATCTGAAGCAGAATCGCCTAAGCTCTCTCTTACAAAAAACCGGATCGAAAATGACCGCTTGGATGACGAGAAAACTTCAAATCAATGATATACTTGAGGAATTAAACGAGTCACAATTTTCGATTCACCCGCTTTTCACCCGTCACTCAGAAATCGATTCACCCAGATGATTCATCCGTTTCAGTAGGAACCAAAAATTTGCGGCGTGCGCCCGACCACCTCGGCCGCATTTTTTGCGCGGCCAATCGAACTTTTTGGTGCGCGCAGTGCAATAGAGGAAGGGGGCATCTCAAAGCTCCCCTTATAATCATACATTAATATCCCCTTCTAAAGCTCCCCTCCCCCCAATTTGACGTGGAGGATGGCCGCGCACCGAAAAAATAGATATAAAATATTCACATGATAGAAAATTAATTCATGCGTAATGAAAATTTTATGTTAAAAATATTTGTATCACTTCAAGTGTCATAATAAATTTTAAATACGAAGTAAAGCTTTGGATGTTTCTATACAGAGTGTTCCAAAAAACCGCCATCTGGTAATTTTTTGTCAAAAATTTTTCTTCAAAATGACTCATTAGGGGGTATTTTTATGCAAAAAAATCTATTGCGCGCATCGAAAACCTTGAAAACGTCTCCCAGATCATTAAATATAAAATTTTCGTATTTTTTCAGTTATTTTCGGTAGGAATTCCTACTTGAAAATACGAAAATTGGATATTTCATGGCCTGGGAGGCGTTTTCAAGGTTTTTCAATGTGCACAATCGATTTCTCGCATGAAAATACCCCTAATGAGTCATTTTGGAAGAAAGAATTTTTTGAAAAATTTTCACCAAAAAATGAACAATTGGTTGTTTTTGGAATACTCTGTACTTCTCCATCCGTATAAAAAGTAGAGAATAACTTGAATAGACTTTGTACTTTGTTTTAATAGCGTGCCAAATTAAAATCTCACGAGTCATTTCTTTATACATTGTTAAATCACATGAAGCATAGGTATTTTGGGTTTCAAAATATATACAGGGTGTCCGCACAAATCCCAACTATAAGAAAGCTCAAGATCTCAAAAACGGAAAAATCTTATAACATGTGGTCTTTTGCAACTTTCCAGACCTATTACCCCGTTTGATGGACATACAGGGTGTTTCAGATGAAATGTACCTATTTTATTTTGACATAACTTTTTTCTGGAAAATGATTTTGAATTTTCGACTTTTGGAAAATAACGAGCCCATTTTATGCATGTTTCTTTGTTTTTGAAAATCTTGACTTTGGGCATTAAAACGAAAATTTGCTATTTTTTCCTGAAGGAATTTTAAAAAAATTCTTGCGCCAATTGATTCAGCGACCCCAAAAACGGTAGTGTACCAATTTTCGTGAAAAACATATTCTTGGGTTTCGAGTAAAAAAACTTTATTGAAGGGCTGGGGTTCGAACCAACGACGTTCTGGCTCATACACATTGTGGTATATGCGAGCTTACATACACCACAATGTGCATGAGCCAGAACGTAGCTGGTTGGAACCCCAGCCCTTCAATAAAGTTTTTTTACTCGAAAATCAAGAATATGTTTTTCACGAAAATTGGTACACTACTGTTTTTGGGGTAGATGAATCAATTGGCGCAAGAATTTTAAAAAATTCCTTCAGGAAAAAATAGCAAATTTTCGTTTTAATACCCAAAGTCAAGATTTTCAAAAACAAAGAAACATGCATAAAATGGGCTCGTTATTTTCCAAAAGTCGAAAACTCAAAATCATTTTCCAGAAAAACGTTATGTCAAAATAAAAAAGGTACATTTCATCTGTAACACCCTGTATTTTTTGAAGCATTCCGTATGATTGTGCAACATTCTTTTTGTAGTTTTTGAATACTACTCATAGTTTGCTTTAATTTGATACCCATATTGCCTTATGACCTCGGATTTTAATTTTTGGCATCCCTTCGTGATCGTGCATGGCGTCCCTGCATGGTCGTACATAGTTTTTCGACCGGGGGTAGGTCATGGGACATAGGGTAGAGAGGGGAGTGGGTCATGGGGTGGGGAGGAAGTAGGTCATGAGATGGAGGGGGTAGGTCATCGGTTCCCGGTGCCGGGGGCCCCCTTCTAAAAAAAAGGTCGCCAAACTGCGAGGGGGGGGGGGGGGGGTCATAAAAAAATTTTGGACNATTTTATACAGCTCTTAGAAAATGCGCGATGCAGATGGTAGTGGAAACGTATATTATGATGATCTTTTTGCTAACGGTATTCCATTAAGTAGTCTAATATTTTGGAGTCTAAATGGAACTATAGGCTTTATAAACACGATAGTAACCCCTATATTTTTCTATACTTCATGTATAAAGCAAAGCTATCATCAAAATCTTAGGTACAGGAAGATTAAATCTTTTACAGGGTGTATAAAAAACCGGAATTTGGGCGACTTTTTCATGTTTTTTCTAAAAAATTTTCTTCAAAAATGACCCTATTAGGGCTAATTTTATGCCGGGAATCGATTGCGCGCATTTCCAACGCTTTCCTGACCCTGAATCAGGTCTCGGAGTGTGTGTATTGAAACGAAAATCGAAAATTTTTAGATTTTTGGGGTAGGTTTATGCGAAAAATCTATTGCGCTCATTCCCGAAGCTCGAAAACGTTTCCCTGATCCTGAATTAAAAAAAATTGATGTATTATAGCAAAAATTGGTCATCTTTTCAATACACATCCCGATTCGCTGAATCAGGATCAAGGAATTGTTTTCAAGCTTCAGGAATGCGCGCAATCGATTTCCCCGCTTACCCCAGAAAATCTAAATATTTTTAATTTTCGCTTCAATACACACACTCTGATTCCCTGATTCATGGCCAGGGGATCGTTGAAAATGCACGCAATCGATTTCCCGTGTAAAATCTTAAAGTTTCCAGGGGTCCCTGGGTCTTATACTACAAGGCGCTGACTTTTTATTTCACCCAAAAGCGCAACAGATTTTTACCAGGTCCACGCGTCTCGAACTTTTATTTCCGCCCAACACGCAATGGATTTCCGCAGGACTTCGTGATCGGTCTTGTGTAGTAAACGTTACCACGTCTCTAAATTCTCGTGACGCTGAACTAAATGGTCTAAAAATAGGAAATAAATGCGGGTGCAAACCCGATAAAAATATGAAAACTGAAACTTTCTTTATTCAATTTATACCATAAAACAACCACAATATTGCACGAAAGTAAACAGCAATTAAAAATGGCAAAAAATTGTCTTTGCTAAATTTACGCTTTCCTGACAATTTTCTGAACACAAAAAACGTAAATTACAATCACCAAAACAAAGAACCGAGTTTTTTACGCACTTCTTCAAATTCGCCAGCCAACCAAAAACCTTCCTTTTTTATAGTTTCAAAGAAAAATAAGATATAGTTTGAATGTAATAAAAAGGGTTTTCGTTGTAATAAATAAACAAATTCAAAACAATAACTAGATTATTCTAAATTGATCTTGTTGTGACGCATTCTTTACACCCGCATAAAATTAGCCCTAATAGGGTCATTTTTGAAAAAAAATTTTTGAGTCGAAAAAACATGAACAAATCGCCCGAATTCCGGTTTTTTATACACCCTGTAATTAAATTTAAAATTTTAGACTTGTCATATCCAACTTGTATCTAACCTTCTTTTTGACAAGCTTAGCAAACACTATACACACCGTTTTAATTCTTACTCGTACTAGTGATCGCCAATATGACCAAATTTTTTTGATTCTTCATATTTTGCAAGTAACAGGGCCTGATTTATGGAAAACTAATTTATTGGCTATTATCTTGGAAAGATCTGCTGCTACAATATATTATAAAAGCTATGAAACCCATACATTTATTCCATTAGGGGTTATTCTATATCTATTCGGGGTAATTAAAGGAGGGTGCATTTTGTGACCATTTGGAGAAAAAATTTTTTTCGTAAAAATGACCCTATTGGGGGTAAAATCATGCGAAAAATAGATTGTGCGCATTCCCAAAACGTGACAATGCTTCCTTGACTCTAATTCAGAGAAAATATAGATTTGTTGACCTTTTTTATACTAGTATTTGGTTTGAAAAGACGTTTCTCCATCAACAAGTCTCGGTGGGGCAGTGACAAAGTAGAGGCTTATTGGTTATAAAGGTCGTGTGTTCGAATCCCGTTTGGAGCCAAATTTTTTTGCACAAAGTAACAATCGATAAAAAATTTTCGATTTTACTTTAGCAAAAAAAATGACCCCAAGCAGGATTCGAAACCACGACGTTTATGAGCAATAAGAATCTGCTTTGTCACTACACCACTGAGGCTTGTTGATGGAGAAACGTTTTATTCAAACCAAGTGCTAATATAAAAAAGGTCGAAAAAATCTATATGTTCCCTGGATCAAAGTCAAGGAAGCATTTTCACGCTTCGGGAATGCGCACAATAGATTATTTTTACCCCCGATAGGGTCATTTTTACGAAAAATTTTTTATATTATTATCTTTTGTAGATATCTGGGTGTATATTAACAATAAGTACTTTCATTTGTAAGTTTTTTACAAATATTTTAAATTTAAAAAATTTAGTTCGTTATTATTTTCTTATTGGAATCGAAATTTCGCTACTTGTTGGTTTTATATGTTCGTTATTTATATTTTTATTGTTTTGGGTCAATAAAAAGTTGAGGATGATTAAATTTAGCAATAAAACTTATTTGTCACATAGATATCAAGTAATTTTTTGTCCATTCAAACAGAGGTGACCCACTCCAAAATTTAAAAAAAAGCCGGAGCTATTCGGCTCTTATACCCCATTGAACGTTGTCTATTAAGTAAAGGTTCTCATGTTGACTTCTTCGATTTCGCCCAAACATATGCTAATTTTTTACCCCTGATGAGAGTACTAAAAAACCGCAAAAAACTTTGGTTCCTGTCGACAATGTGAGTCTCATAGATTTTTATGAGCCCCATCAATTTTTATTAGTTCCATTATTTTTTTGAGTCCAATAAACAATTTGTTAGACTTTGCCTTAGGCTGTGGTTATCCGAAGATGTGGTTTCTCTAGAATGTTAGAGTGCCACGTTACTACAAAATCTTTTCCCGAAGCTTGAAAACGATTCCCTGACCCTGATTCAGTGAATTGAGGTGTGTATTGAAGCGATGACCAATTTTTGCTATAATACATCATTTTTTCTTTGATTCAGGATCAGGGAAGCGTTTTCAAGCTTCGGGAATGCACACAATCGATTCCCCGCATAAATTTACCTCAGAAAATCTTAAAATTTTCGATTTTTGCTTCAATACACACACTCCAATTCCCTGATTCAGGGTCAGGGTTGAAAATGCGCGCAATCGATTCCCCGCATAAAATTTGGCCTCAAGCGGGATTTGAACCTGGGGCGCCTGAGCCAAGCCCAGTACCACCGAACCATGGAACCCTTAGGAGTAATGACTCCTAATTCTGACCTCGTAGTAATGCACAACTCATTCATAAAATAAAAATCTTAAGATAACCGAGAATTTACGTTTTCTACAAATTATAATACCAGTAATTATACTTGGAAGCATTATTGGTCCTATAGCAATGATCATTGCTACTACGACGGCACTTATCGATTATAAACTGGTGCTTTATTATCCTATTTTCCCATTGGTAAAGTCTAAATATTACGTATATATTTATAAAAAAAATATTATTTAGGTAACAAATTTATATGTCCCAATTGTCTTTTTAATTTACTATATAAAGGATAAAAGGACAAAAAGGATGCTTTTAAAATTCTTACATTGTAAACTAACTGAAGTGGAACCAGAAACAAATCAAATTAGAAATGTTGTTGGAGATCTTCTTGTTATAAATAATAGTTCAGTTGAACATTTCAAACAACTAGATAAATTATGGGCTTAATTGTTAATTATTAATCTCTTTAAAGGAGAAATGTCTGCCTGTGACTGTGTCAGGCTAACTTTTTTCGCCCTATTTCTTTAGAGGAGCTGGGGAATCGACTCAGAATTTAGTCCTGATTCCAAAAAAGTATGTCCCGACTCTAGGAAAACTCATTTATGGGGTCTATGGGACCCACCCCTTCCCCTCTCCAAGGGACCAAAATTCGATTTTTCAAAAAGTGCTCCAAATTGACTGATTTTTTGTACTTGGGAGTTTTCTTGGGTCTCGTTCGCCTTGTGCGCAGGGGCTCCACCTTCTTGAAAGCATCACCAATCATTTTCGAAATGCTGCTCTGTCCAAGGAAAACAACTTTCATCCAGCATATCCATGTAGATATACCGGTTGATCTTGACCCCCGGTTCCACAAACACTAATGGGGTCTTCCCTGTTGCGCAGACTCCCGCCCAAACCATCATGCTCTCCGCTTTTTGAACGCGCTCAACAACTCTCTGCTCCTTATTTGGCGGTCCTCTTGAATAGATCTGTCGTCCTGGGGGTTGTAGACCTGAACAAACAAAAGAAAGAGATGCGTCAAAACCAAAACACCAACCTGTTGGATGTCAAAGAGCTTTTCGTCCGTGAACAAAGTTTTTCGATGCCGACCCCTGGAAAGACGTTTCAGAATTGCTCCAGCTCGTTCATTTCCCTTCATTTTAACTTTGGCTGTCAGCTTTTGTCGCTTTTGGAATTTGTACGGCTTCAATCCAAGGTCTTCGCGAAGAATCTGCCATGCCGACACAGGGTTGGTTCCAAGCTTCTTGGACAACCTTCTGGACGAGTTCTCGCTGAATCATTCCTTTGACGCGCCGAATATTTTCCTTGCTGTCTTCTTTCGGCCTTTTCGTTGTCGGTCTTCGTACCTTCCTGTTTCTTCATATCGGCGGATATCATCTATGACTGTTGTGCAAGGTATACCAAGAAGTTCGGCGATCTTATGCTTGCTTACACCTCTTTCATGTATTCGAATTACAGCAGGGCGGAATATTTTCATTTTTAATCTTAAAAAGAAGCTATATAAAATGAAATTTGAATAAAAAACATTAAAGAAAAACGAGATTTTGACGGGGTCGATTTATTTATTAGCACCCTGTAGCTACTATATAATAATGTATAATTAACTTTGCTTACGACATTGTATTAATACCTATGTAAACTTGAAATTATTTTCATAGTTTTCATTTTCCCTAGATTGAGGATCATGCTGTTTTCTAAAAAATTAATGGTTCTAGCTATTATTTTATATACAGGGTGGCCAAAAAAACTGGATTTTTGCGATTTTTCGAGCAATTTTTTGAATTTTTGCAAAAATGACTTTTCTAAGGGTAATTTTATGCGAAAATCGATTGCGCACATTGCGTGAAAACGCTTCCTTGATCCTGATTCAGGGAAGGTGGTGGGTGTATTGAAGCGAAAATCGAAAAATTTTCGGATTTTTATGAGAAAACCGTCGATTCTTAAGTTTTTCTAGGCGGTGAATCGATTGCGCGCATTCCCGAAGCGTGAAAACGCTTCCTTGACCCTGATTAAGGGGAAAAAAACCAAAATTTGATTTTCGCTTTAAAACACCGATCCCTTCTCTGAATCAGGGTCAAGGAAGCGTTTTCA